>PNEQ01035527.1:0-50930 GCA_003012365.1 Medauroidea extradentata | reverse complement strand
TAAACAGACGTTAAATAAACGTATATAAATTAATAGATACCCTCTTTGGCCCTTATATATTAAAAAAGACTCGTCCTATAGTTAGATAACTTCAACTTTTGAATTTCCGCCAAAAAATATTGGTTTACTGACAACACTGATGCTCTGAAGCGCCAGTAAAATCGGTAATCTCAGTAAACGGATGTAGCCTCGCACAGGGAATCGTCAACACCCGACCATCAGTGACTATCAGTGCCGTCAGCAATTTCGGAACTATAGCTGACATTACTGAAAACACTGGCCAGTGAAATCAGTGAATAACGGAAGGCGGCCATACTCACCTTTGGCATGCCCCACCTTGTAGGCGTGGCTACCAACACAATGCATGTTATGTTTGTTGTGGCATCGCACGATGCGCCTAGCTACTGCACGATCTTGCACAACTCTGTAACACAATGAAGAATGGTCTACGGAAAATGCAAACAGCGCGTCCCTCAGCGGGTCGCTTATCATAAATACTCGTTATCGGCTGTCAGACTCGGGCACGCCATTGCTACAATGTGTCCGTTGTGAATTGGCAGCGTGGTTCGCTTCGCCTGTTCGCACGCTTGGAATGTAATGGGTGTTGTCATGTGCTACACTTGATTTTTTTTTGAAACCGGAAATTGTTTTAGTTATTCCCAACATCTTTATCAATTAAAAGAAAATACACCAAACTATGCCTACATATTTTTATCAGTACTAATCGCCCAACAGAATTATATTTGGGTTAAAAAAAAGGTTACTTTTATTTTCTATTAACTGTCGTGCATCGATCTATTTATATTTCATGATATTTTCTTAAGAATGTTGCTTAACATTATTTTTCTCGTTTTTTTTTTTTAATTCGATGCCTAATGAGCAGAAATGAGGTGAAAAGAGGTGAGATGCGTTTTCAATTAGCCTAATAGTTGATATACCTCGAACCCAGGAGGCTATCGCTGTAATTTTCACTTGGGTTGGACACCCGTAAAATGTGACTGTATAGTAATTTTTAGACATTCGACATCTAAAAGAGCGAAAATATGTGAAATCTGTTTTCGATCAATTATCGATGGCTGTCGAACCCGTCGAAATAATAGCGTTGCTTTACGGTTCAGGATGGTAAAAATACCCGAAAATGAGTATTAAAAATTTATCAAAATTTGACTGTACAGGGGTTTAAAGAGAGAAATTTTGTTTTCGATGAATCTTGGTTTTTCTTCAACTGGATACGTATTCAAATGTGTAAAATTAGATTTCAGGATTTGTCGAAATGTCACGCATAGAGGCGAAAATACGTAACATTGGTACAACCACTGTGTTCACGGGTCTGTATTATTACTTTTATTTAAAGAACACTGCCGACCACGGATTCATTTCGAGAAGACTACCTACCTAATATTCTGCATACAAGTACGTATAGCCTAGTATTACACGCGGATAAAAACGCGGCTGCGCAGCTCGTTTACAATAACTATCTTAGTTATGTGAAACGAATAATCGACATTTTATTTTACATTGTAACTGATATTCTTTATTTAACCAAAACCGCTGCAGTAGATTTCTACAACGTGAAAATTTTACTGTCTCAAGAGTACTATCTTACACAATGGCGGATGGAAGAGACCAAATACTAGTAGGTAGGATACATTTTAATCTTGCAGTGTGGTTTAAATTGGTTAAATGGAACAGCAGATATTGGAATCTTAAAATTTTACCCTAAATAGCCGTCGTTAAAAAAGTGTGTTTTTTTAATGTTAATACTCCTTCCATTGTTGTTTGTGTGCTAAAATTGACAAGAATCAGTGTTGTCTTAATTACAAAATGGCGATTGTTCAATATGTCTATGTTTATTGTATAATTATAGTTAAACCTTTGTACATGTAAGTGGTGAACATACGAAATATGTTCACACTCACAATAAATAATTACTCATTACTGAAATAACAACTTGAAAAGAGAACATTTACTATTTCACTCAAATAAACAAGATATGACCGCCCACCATCATTTTTAACTTTTTTTCTCTTTTTTTTATCCAATGATTTATAGAGAAAACAGCTACCACTTACATGTAGCAAAGGTTTAACTATAATTATACAATAAACATAGACATATTGAACATACCGCCCACAAAAAAAAGTACATTTTTTTAAACACAAACACCTATAAACAAGAAACAGTCAGAAAAATACAAACATTGCCACATATAGATGCAAACAATTAATTGGCAATAGACATATCTTAGAAACTGGCCTAAGAAGCTCCCCATTTGGAGTTTTAAGGGTCACAACTCTGACAACTCCATCTTCACCAGGATAGGTTTTCATGATACGGGTCATTTTCCATTTCAATGGAGGCAAGTTTGATTCCTTCACTAGAACAAGTGTGTTTTCTTCATCATTGGGAGTAACAGCATTCCATTTGGTCCTTTGTTGGAGTGTATGAAGATATTAAGTGCTCCAGCGCTTCCACACACACTGCTTCAGTTTACTGATCAACTGCCACCGATCGAGGCTGTTCTCCACCAGGTGCATAAGATTTTGTTCTGATAAACCAATGAAATGAGCACCGATCAGAGAGTGTCCCAGAGCGAGTACATCAAATTAAGAGGGATCGGTAGACAAAGGACTCAACGGTCTGGAGTTCAAAAGCGCTGAAATCTCACTGAAGAGTGTAGTCAACTCCTCAAAGGTAAGTATTTCTTCACCGATAACTTTTTTCAAATGCAACTTGGCCGACTTGACCACTGTCTCCCACCAACCTTCGAACTGTGGTCCTGCTGGTGGATTGAAGTGCCACATTATATTGAGCTCAGCCAACTGGGTTTGCAGTGTTCGCCAAGCAGGTTCAGAAAACAGGGTTTGATGAACCTCTTTCAAGTGTCTGGCAGCACCAACAAAATTTGTGCCATTATGTGAAAACGTTTCAGATGGGGTTCCTCTTGTCGACACAAATCTTTTCAATGCAGCAACAAATGCATCTGTACATAGGGATGACACAACTTCCAAATGAACTGCCTTGCTTGACATGCACACAAACACACAGAGGTAACCTTTTGTGACAGGTACCTTGTGAGTTTTACTAGGGTTTGTCAAAAAGGGTCCTGCAAAGTCAACACCAACTTTCAGGAATGGTCGAACTTGTAAAAACCTCACACCAGGCGAGTTTCCCATGAGTGGTGTAGTTGGTTTAGCTGACAATTTGAAGCATTGCATGCAGCAATGGATGCAATATCGAATCAAATGCCTAGCACTCATTATCCAAAACTGTCTTTGGATAATAGACTGGGTAGCTTGTGGTCCAGCATGAAAATAAATGGTATGATAATAGTTAATGTTAAGGATGGAGAGGTGAGACTTTGCTGGGAGCAACACTGGATGTTTTCTTTGCTCTGGCAGGCAATAATTTTTTAGTCTCCCACCCACTCTGACAACTCCACAAGGGTCTAGGAATGGCTGCAAATTTTGTAGATTGTTCGGACACTCACCCCGCTTCAACAATTTGATCTCTTCAGAAACAGATTGGAGTTGTACAAATTTAAGCCAAAAGACCAATGCTGCTCGAATCTCATCACAGTTCAACATCTTTGAATTACAATAAGGTCGTGCACTAAATGCATCCTTGGCTCTAAGTACCCATGCTGTCACACGTTTCAGTTTTGAGAGTGACGAAAATTTCTCTAATAGGTTAACAAATTCACTTTGATTTTCTTGAGTAGCAAGGGCTTGATTGTGTACCATCTTGCACTCAGATAGCTCTTTTATATTCTCATTCATCACTTGTATTGGCCAATTTGTCTCAGAATCTGTCAGCCACTCTGGACCATGGAACCATAACATATTCTCAGTTAAGTGCTCGGGAAAAACACCTCTGGATACTAAGTCGGCTGGGTTACAGCCAGAAGAGACATGGTGCCATACACTCGGTGGTATGATGGTCTGGATTTCAGCAACCCGGTTGGCCACAAAAGTTTTGAATTTGTGAGGAGATGACTTTATCCATGAAAGCACAGTTGTCGAATCACACCACATATGTATAGTAAAGTTGAATGAGTTGTCTTCAAACAGTGTGTTTAGATATTGCCATAGTCTTGCTAGAAGCAGAGCACCAGATAACTCAACCCTGGGTATAGACAATGTCTTAAGTGGTGCAACCTTTGACTTAGCCATTACCAACTGGGTAGAAATGACTCCACTAGAATTAATAAGACAGACATAAATCACACCAGCATATGCTCTTTCAGAGGCATCACAAAACCAGTGAAACTGAATATTGTATGCACCAAGGTAGTTGATGTGTCGAGGAATTATCACACAAGCTAGGGAAGAAAGAGATGATCTGAAACGTTACCACTGGTGAGCAACTTCTTCATCGACCGGCTGATCCCACTCTAATCCTAGTGTCCATAGTGTCTGGAGTAAGATCTTAACCCACACTATCACTGGTGCCACCCAGCCACATGGATCAAATAGTCTGGCAATTGTGGAGAGAATACCTCGTTTTGTGATAGCAAACTCTGGAACGTTTAAGTGGTACACAAATTCATCAGTTGCTGGACTCCAGTGAATACCAAGAACTTTAATAGCCGGACTTGTTTCTTCATCAAAAAACCTAAGAGTTTCATGTTGATCTATAGAAACATCGGCCAAGACCTTGGGATGGTTGCATGACCATTTTCGCAGCTCAAATCCTCCTTGAGCAAGCAAAGAGACAAGTTCACCCTTCAACTTAATTGCATCATCAACAGACTTTGTTCCGGTGACTATGTCATCAACAAACACATCTCGTAGTTGTACCTGTGATGCACGAGGGAAGTGATGAGCTTCATCCATTGCCAACTGCTGTAAGGTTCTCAGAGCTTGGTATGGAGACGATGCTAACCCATACGTAACAGTGTTTAGTTGATAAACATATACGTCTTCTTCTGGAGTTGGACGCCACAGGATGCATTGATACCTCCGATCCTCTGGATGGATTTCAATCTGCCTGTACATTTTACAAATGTCCGCAGTGAATACATTGGGTGTTGTTCTAAAATTCAGGATGATATCACCAATATCCTTCTTAAGTTTTGGTCCAGTAAGCAGTAACTCATTTAATGAAGTATCGTTAGACATGGTAGTTAAGGCGTCGAAGACAACCCGAACCTTGTTAGTTGCGGTAGTGTCTTTATGTACAGCATGATGGGGTATCACATAGGCTACTTTAGAATTCACTTCTCGACTAGACTGCAGTATGCATTTCTGATCATAAACATCTCGAACACTCGACACAAGTGACATGTGGCCCAAATCTTCATACTCTTTCAGAAACATCCTGTATTCATCTGCCAGCTTTGGTAGCTTCTTCAACTTATTTTCAAGATGCTTAAACCTTAACCATGCAACTTGAACTGAATCACCAACATTCTGCACCTCTTGCTTAAAGGGCACCCGAAGCATGTATCTTCCATCTGTATTACGCGTTTGAGTTGACTGGAAGTGATCTTCACATTTGTTGTCCTCAGCAGAGATCACATGTGTTGGTGCTACTTCCTCAATTTCCCAAAACTTCTGTAGCTGTGTATCCAGAGGAACATTCCTAATCAAAAATGATACTGATGGGTTATTTACAAGTATTTCACATTGTGTTTTGCCGGTTACAACCCAGCCAAACAAGGAATGAAAAGCATTCGGCTCACCTGATATTTTCGGACCCGTCATCACCTCACTTACAATGTCTGCCGATAAGAGCATGTCAATGGGTCCAGGTCTATCAAATGTTGGATCTGCTAACTTTAAGTCTTTAAGTTGTCTCACTGACCTTGAGGGAATTCTTGAGCATGGCATGGGGTGAGTGATATCCCGTAACACAACAGCCTTAGTTTCAAATTGAGTACCTTGTATACCGACAGACGTAATGACACAGTGTACAGTTCCTCTGGCTCCTGATACAGGGGTTTGGCTGACACCAGCAATGGGTACACCCTCACGACAACGTTTTAAACCTAAGCGTTGCACACAGTTTTCAGTGATAAATGATGTCTGTGACGCACCGTCTAACAATGCTCGTACAACCTGGAACTGCCCCATGCTATCTCTTACTTGAAGCAACACAGTAGCTAACAAGATGGTAGTTTGTTGATGATGATGATGATTGTCATTTGACAAATGTAATGAATTCAACTCATTAGCAGAGCAGCCCTGTGATGTCTCTTTATTTGATGAAGGCTCAGTGTCTTGTGGTTTATCTGGAGGATTCTCACAGTTAAAGTGCAAGAGTGAATGATGTTTCTTATGACATTGTAGGCATGAAAATTTTGACATGCATTTCACAGCACTGCGGTAAGGTTTTAAACAATTAAAGCACAGGGACTGACTCTTGACAAAGTCAATTCTATCTTCAACACATTTTAACAAAAACTGTTCACACTTGTGCAACAAATGATTCTCCTTGCATAATACACAACATATGGCTTGTTCTAATGCTACAAGTGTAGTATTGCTACGGCTACTTGCATGTCTAGAATTAGATTTCACATTTATAGTCAAAGGTTTGCTGTAGTTTCTACTTACAGTACTTGTAGACACACCCTGATTGCTAACCAACTGGACATTCTCACAAGCCAAAGCACAGCGCTCCAGGAATGTTAACAGAGTTTCACAAGTTGGCAGGTCCTCTTCAACTGTCATTTCAAAATCTTGGCGTAGCGAAGGGTCTAGTTTTTCCAATAGTATATTCAGTAAGAGGAAACTCCATTCAGCAACCGGGAAATTGTCAGCGCTCAAGGAATTTACATTTTCCCTGACAACGCTAACAAAACGTGACAGTGAATCTATTGACTTTTATGTCACTGGCAGCAGGTGTAATATTTTTTGTACATGAATAGTTGCGGTAACGCGTCTATTCCTGTATCTTTTCTCTAGTAGGGCTCAAACTACATCATAATTTTCATTGGTAATTGGAAGATTACTTACCAACTCTTTTGACTCATCAACCAAGCAACCTAACAGATAGTGCAACTTTTGTACGTTGCTTAATGAAATATCTTGATGCTCTATGGACTTAAAAAGTTCAGAAAATGACAACCACTCGGCTCTACTGCCTGAGAACACTGGCAGTGGAAGTGGCGGCAACATTGTGCGTGGGATAGCTGTACGAGACGCCAAATCAGTATACCTATTATGTACAATACGAAGATGCCGGAAATGTTTTTCACACGCTGCAAAAGCATCTTTCAGTTCTTGAACAGGCCTTTTCTCAGCATTTGGCGGGACTGCGCACAAAGCAAAATAATTTGCGCGAAACTCATCTAGCCTTTCAGACACTTCCTGAAATGCAAAAATGAACTCTTCTAATTTTTCTGAATCATTTGTGGCTTCGTCCAAAAGTGATCTTACTTAATTTACCTTTTATAATCAAATATTATGTGCTGTAGGTCGGCCGTGGCTGCCATTGTACAGACGACAGATTTAATCAAGTGATTGTTAAGAATACACGTTTCCAAATGAAGTAAATAACAAAATGCCGGCTCTTGATTCTTAGATCCGGTCCGGAGGACCAAAATATGTTCACACTCACAATAAATAATTACTCATTACTGAAATAACAACTTGAAAAGAGAACATTTACTATTTCACTCAAATAAACAAGATATGACCGCCCACCATATTTTTTTTACTTCTTTTTTCTCTTTTTTTTATCCAATGATTCATGGAGAAAACAGCTACCACTTACATGTAGCAAAGGTTTAACTATAATTATACAATAAACATAGACATATTGAACAGCGATGAAAAGTGGCTGCTTTACTATATGTTAATTGTGTATAATTCGCTTGCAAGGTTTGTTTGGAGCTGGAAAAATGATAATGTGAACATTAATGTTTAATATTTGTATAGACGCAATTTAAATAAATTTCTTAGTCATCGCAAAATCATGTGTAGGTATTAAGATGACCTGTTAGTACTTCGTTCGTACCAATTGTGGCATTAATCCGTTTAATATTTTCTGAGAAAAATATTTTAAAAATCATTATTCGTGTAATAGGCCTATTGTTCGCCGAATCGGCAGCACTGTAGCATTATAGGCCTACTTGTCGAAGTTCACAGAAATATGATATTGAACATGTGTTTTTTCATTCAACTGACTTCCAAAATTCGACGAATAGCTGTGAAAATGTTAAGTTTAAATTGATGTGGTCTAATAATTACCCAAATGTGACAATCGTGTGTTCCTAATAGCATGATATGTAGGAAACATGCACGTACTGTGTACTTGTAGCTCAGCTGTGTTTGTAATTGTGGTGATCATGGTATAGTGGAATACGTCTATTTATATTGAACATACATTTACAACACTGACGAGGAAGTCCGTTTAGGGACAGTAATAAGAATTTTTAGCAGTTGGTAGTGAATACTTGCACGTTATCCGCCGAAGGCCTGCCTGTAATACCACAATTTAATCTCCTTCCAGAATAATTTATAATGATATAATGCTAGATAACTACACAAGGATTATAGTTATTGGTAATCAGTTATAAATTTGTCCAGCCAGTTGAATTTCTATGGGCTTCCCGGGGTGCTTTACATCGATGTGTAGACGATAAGTTGACGTTATCGTCATACTGTTATAAAACTGCTTGGGATAGAAAAACAATCTGCTTTTATAGTGGCGAAAAATAAGCTGATAGCAAAAAAAAAAAAAACGAATTGCGCAATTGCTGCACTGTTCTTTATCGAAGCGCATTCCTAAAAGACTTCATTATGAACGAGAAGACAATGTTGGCGTGGACTAAACATGTGTCATTGTATGTTGGCGTTTATTCAAAAGTACAAAAAAGAATAATAATAATATACTTTGCTAGCTTCAGAAACCAAGATAATTGCTCCGCACAGAGATAAATGTAAAATAAAAGTAACAAGTAGATATTACCCTGGACAGTTTGCATAGGCCACATAGCTGTGAGTACGGAAACAATGGACATGCTAACTTCCTGTCACATTCCGTCGCCTACAGGTAGCATTGTCGCATTCTAAGCTTGTTGTATTGTGCGACTAGATGGCTACAGAATGTTAAAATGGGTCGCAACGAGGTGCAAAAAAAGCTATAGAAACGAGACAAGACACTATTTCATTATTTCGTAAAATCAAAACTTGCCTTGAAATTCGAAACTGTAAAGACCCCTATGTCTCGGCGGTAACTTTATACTTTTAAGACGTAGAAAGGTTAGGGTCTGACTGCTACGCTCGACGAGAACATCATCGTCCCTATATTTTCGTAGAAACCTTTTTCCTGCATTACTTTAAGGCTCCTGCCTACCTCGGAGCGCGGCGGGAGCAAGGATAGGGTTTTACATCTTAAACTAAATTCCGTGTAGCTCTGTCACCCTTTGAGATATCGCTTTCGGATGAAAACCATTTTCTGCATTGATAAGAGGAGAATACTGCGACGTAAACGAAAATGTGAAAATAATTTTATGAATACAGGGTTTCGAGTGTTTAATCGGCATGAAAACACTTATTTGCTCATAGTTTTCAGGGTATTGATATAACTTGCTAAAAGATTCCATAGCAGTGTGGGCCGTATCGTACTGAACAAAAAAGTCAGTGGTGATGTAGGTTTGAAAGTGACTGAGATATTTGGGAATATAATTTAACCTGTAACGCCCTATCCTTGCTGCCGCCGGTGCTCTGAGGTAGGCAGAGTCCTTAAGCGCCACGCGTTCACCATGCAATTCTATTTGTGGATAGTTTTTTTAGCAAAGGTCAACGTATGCTTCTAGTTTTATGTTTTGCGAATCCGGGCGGTACCGCATTTAGTCACTCGGAGAAGCCTTATGTCGTATTTATAACAACGCGCCACATAATAATGTACGGGTCACAAATTAAACATTTTAGGAGCATAGCTTGAAGTGTTCTTTTCATAGCTAAACGTAGTGAAAATAATTTTAGCGGTTTAGTGTAGTACAGAATAGTCGTGTTTCGCTACAACACTGTACACTCACCATACAAGGTAGTTACAGGTGTTCAAGTGCGATAAAATCATAATTTTATATTTTTACAAAATATTGTTAGTTTTGTAGACGATACTTGTGTGTACATTTTACTCCTGCGAAAAAATTTTAGCTCTCATAGTTTTCTCATAACGTGGTGTCAAAATCTAAATTTGCTTGTTACGCTGCTAAGCAAATAGTGAAAACCAACTGACCGACTTAAACTAAATAATTCACTGTGAACTTACATCCCATGCTCTGTGCAATAAAACATAAAAAAAAAAAAAAGAACACAACGTAATATTCTTAATTTAAAAAAAAACCGCAAAAATACAGAAAAAAGTTTCAAATTCAGCAATTTTTTTAAATACAAAAACAGTTCCCAGTATATTTTCGAATGTTTTTTTACGTAGCCCATTTTATGTTATTTCACTGTGAATTATTTCACGTAGGTAACTCAATGGGTTTTCACTATTTGCATGGCAGCAGAACATGCAGATTTTGACTTTGACGCACCGTTATGAGGAAACTACGCCAGCTAAAATTGTTTCGTAAAAGGAAACTGCGATCACAAGTATCGTCTACAAAACTATTTCATATAAATATAAAATTATGATTTCATCACACTGGAACCGCCTTAAGTATGCCTATTAAATCTAATTTCCTAAGAGTGGACTAGTGAAACCATGTTTCTTATGTGTGTGGTGCGAATGTTTGTCTGCGAAAACGTTTGGAAGCCGCTTTTTGACACAAACTCATCCAAAGCATTGCTGTACAACTATCTCACGCTTGACAATGTGAGCACAGTAACTATCAGGTTTTTTATTCACCCTGTCAACATCCCATTTGATCAAAATAGGTTGATCTTAGTTTTTACCGGTCAGGTAACATTATTCCAAAAAGTATGGACCCTTACTTTAATGTTCTGTCGCAAACGGTAGTTTTGCAACACAGTTATTTATCCCTTATAGCAAACCTCCTTTCTCCTTCTTCCCCTCACCTTCGTATTTCTCTTATTCCTCTTTATCCTCCTCCATCGTCTTGTGCCCAACAGTGTCTGTGTAATGCCCTACGAAGTGTTTCTTCTCTGCACATATTCTGTTCGCAGTTTTGGAACACTTAATTTCTGGTTTCTTTTCACGTTAACATTTAGTCGTGGTCCACATAACCTTGACATCGTATTTAAGTAAATATTGCACTGTTACGTGACTTTTGTTGAGTGGTCAGCGCTTAACATCAAGGTCTTCAGCGCGGGTGAGGGGTGACATGAGGTGAGTATCGAGCAGCGCCGGAATGAAAGGGCGGGGAAACGGGAGACCTCCGAAAAAACCCGCCGACCAACGGCATCGTCCAGCACGATTCCTACATGTGAAAATCCGGGGACCGGCCCCGCCGGAAATCGAACCTGGATCGCCTTGGTGGGAGGCGAGAGGTCTGACCATTCGGCCACCGCGGCCCCGCGACTTTTATTGATAAGTTGCCTTATTTTCTTCAGTCCGCTCTAATATTATTTCACCTTCTAATCGTTACTAGGACTGCCGAACTGTATCTGAAAACGCAACAAACTGTTCCCGCGTACTATTTTTTTTGCTGTGAGCCTTGTATTGCAAAATTGGCTTGTACGTCGCTGGATGATTAACATTTATATTTTTATATTTTTGGGGATCACATATGGCTGTTTCTACAAAAGTTGTGAATTTTAAATCATTTTGGCGCCAAGTTATTAATACCTTTCCCACTTGTCTTTATAGTCTTAGTTTAAATATTTTGTAAATTTTCTCTCCCTTTACTATTTTCTTACGCCATTAACAATGCTGTGCTCAACCTGGACCACGGCCGTAGAAGAACAGGTCTGGACACTCGCCTGGATATTTGACCCCCTTGTTTGGCTGTAGTTCACCAAGTTACCGATAATATTGTGTTTTATTGGCGCTGATGTTAGGGCGGTCGGACTAAACTCCGCCCCTTCCTTTCCGCTAAGATAAACAATTTATCAAAACGTATTTTTTTTATCAATTTATGAAATACTTTCTTCGCTCACAAATTTAAGAAAAGGCTCCAGCAATCTTTATTTACTTTATAAATTTAACAATGGGAAAAAGTGGACGGAGTTTGAGTCCGACCGCCCGGAAAACAGCGCCAAAAAGTTCGGCATTCTCGGTAACTAGACGAACTACAGCCAAACAACAAGGGGGTCAAGCAAAATACATTGTTAGATAGGCGAGTGTCCAGACCTGTTCTTCTACGACCGTGGCCTGGACATTATTCTAGCCCCATTCATGGCATGGCTGATAATTCGATCTCTTAATTGATTGTTAGCTATCTGAGGGCCATGAATTACTCTCGTATTCCCTAAGTCTTTGTATTTGTGTCTGCTGGTGTAAGACACATTAAAATAATCCTCTGTCATGTTGGAAAAGGGGCGACAAACATTTCCTCGGCTAGAATTATTTACGAGCGAGTGCTTGTCTTTTGAAGGCACTGTATGCCTGTCATATGTGGTCGCTTGGCCAACAATGTCGTTCGTGTGTTATCTGTAGCTGGGGAATGGTGTGAGGAATTGTGTGGGGACGTGTTCTGCCGTGACCTTCAGGTGCGACTTTCTCCCGCGTTACTGTCCCTTTCACGTACGTGCCACACGTCACGGTCGCTATAGACTACATTTAGGAATGTTTTACCTTCTTTACTGAACATTTAATATCCGCTGAGTCTTTTCCTTACAGTCGTACTGCCTTAAGAGTCACATAGTTAAAAAAAAGTGTATATAATTCAAATCACACTATAGATGGTCGATTTATTATGCGTCCGATAATTTAATGAAGGCCGACCTTGGTTAAAATTCATCCAGGGGAATATTCAAGAGCGGGACACGGAGTCACCTGTACTTCCCTTTCCTTACAAATATCTTACATCAGCCAGACATACGCACAACTTTGAAATACGTTTTGATTTTCATTAACTAGTATTCCAAGATGTGAAGTACTAGTTTTGCCCATAACTGTTCAAATGCCAGTTTTCAGTAATGTTTTACGTGCAACCTGGTATTAATATTGATGAAGAAGAGCTACGTGGAATTTACACTTATACATGTTGATTTGTACTTCGGTCTTCATGCTTATCTATTTTTTACGGTGAACTTTGCATTATTTTGTAAAATGTTCTACTTTTATTTATTAATTTCATGGCTGCACGTAGTCTGGAATTGCTTCAAAGCATTCTGTTAAAAATAATTTGAGTTATTTGCAGCAATGTGAAAACAAAAACCACCTAGTAAGACCTCAAGCGCCGCCATCTTGACGCTATTTTGCTTGTTCGAGAAGCGGAGGGAGTATAAGGGTAATCTTTACACGCACATCAAATGTCGCACCACTACTGTGCGCCAAGAACAGAACTATCCTGCAAGCTTTCCCCGGAACCGGTTTAATTTTTGGGAGCGATGACTACATGCTTTTATTGACGGAAATACATCTAACAGAGTTCATTGTACTATTATATCTGCCAGTTAGAACATTCTGAGATACGGCAGCCTGAAAAGGCAGTTTGTAGCATGTAGCGATGTTGGAGGTTTTCAAAACAGTGTTTTTAATGAGCATGGTATCTTGACAGTGACATTATACTTATCTGAAGTGTGTTTTCTTTCCATTGTTCAACAGGTGAGGTCTGATAAAAGATTGAGTGAGCAGTGTTAGTAAACTAGTGATCCAGTGGTTAAGGCCATGTTATCTTGTTTCCACTTTTTTATCGATGTTAATGCTTTACGCCTACACGAGAGGAGATCTAAAAAATGTGTTTAGCAGTTTTGTTTAAAATCGTCTTCTTCTTGTTGGCTGATTTTTTCAAGGCAGCAAATACTATGGAGTTAATTATGTAATTAACGAAATACTGGTTGAGTTTTTAGTCGAAACCGTATTTTTTTCTTGTTTAAAAAAATAGCTATCACGACAAAAGCAATTTTAAACAAAACTGCCAAATATATTTTTGATATATGCTCTCTTTTAAGCTTAAAAAACAATAGAAACAACAGAGTACGGTCTAAATGAGGAACGTGTGGCCGTGGTTGACGCAGGGGATAGAACACTCGCCTGCCACCAAGGCAATCCGCATTAGATTCTCTGCGAGTCGGTCCCCGGATTCTCGCCTGTGGCACTGGTCGGTGAGTTTTCTCAGGAATATTCTTTTCCCCTCCCCCCTTTTTTTCCCCATTCCAGCGCCCTTATATTGTAAGGCCTCATTTTATGCCATCCTGGAGGCAAGCAGGTTCCTACGAGCGTCCGGTATAGGTCATTCGGGATAAAGTGAGCACTAGATATTTAACCTTTGATAAATATCACTAGTCGTTACTGAATTTAATTCAACCCTAACAATAGTTATCTTACTGCTTGTATGGTTGGCAGCGAAATTACGCAATATAGTTCCTTGAATTTCCGACATAATTGTATTTTATATAATTAATTAGTATTTTTAAAATAAAAGTGTAGCGATTCCTACTGACTTCACAATTTATCTTACACGTGCAAACATAAAGTGACGTGTCCAGAGAGGTTAGACATTTCCCGTCAGCCGTTACGCGCGGAAAGATACGAATTGCCAGAAAATAGAACTTTTAACAGGGCTTTTTTGAGTGCTGACGTAAGTCTATATTCCGGGGTGCGACTCCGGGAATTCTCCCCATACGATATGATTGTTAACGAGGAACGTGTCATACATTGTCTCTGGCTGGTGGCTATAATCGTGGTACTTCTGTTTCCCGCCGCTGTTGTATACGTACTACACATCATATTCACTATTGCTCAATATCTCACTTGCCTAGCTTACGACCTCGAGATACAAACGGGGAATTACTCTAGATGAATTTTACAGATAACCCATGCTGACCAAAAATGTTAGTTGTAAAATATCTTCATATATTTTGCGGTGGGAAGGATAAAAAAATTGTTCAAAATTTTTTTGTGGAATATATATTTTTCAAGTTATACTTCAGATACTAGCTTGTTTTATATGGGGGCCTCCCACTTAGCCGATCCGGGTTTTATTCCGGGCGGGGTCGGTCCCCAGATGTTCGCATGTGGGAATCGTGCCGGACGATGCCATTGGTCGACGGGTTTTCTCGGGGATCTCCCGTTTCCCCCGCCCTGTCATTCCGGTGCCGCTCCATGCTCACATCAAGTCACCCCTCACCAGCGCTAAAGACCTCGATGTTAAGTGCTGACTAAACTCTCTCACTCATTTGTTTTATGTATTGCTTATTTGCTGATTATTAGTTCCATCCTAGCGTTCAAATCATAAAAAAATTCTAAGTTTCTCTTATAAAAGTGTTCTTCTATAAATTTTACTTATAATACCGTACTATAATTAAATAGTATTCTTTAAATTTTATTATATTAACGCAACCACCTACTGGCCGTGTTTTTGTGTCAGAGAGACACAAGGGCTATGTTGACCGACTCATCTAGTGCGGTATCGCCCTTACCGCAAGACACCACTCGCTTGACTGACACTTTCAGTGGTGACCCAATATTTTTATTGGTGGAAAGTTTTAAGCAAAGTCCATGTTTCGAGAATAATTTCACACAAATGTCGTTAGTATTTTCTTTTTCGGATGTAACGGGTAAAAAAAAAAAAAAAAAAGTTTTTTGCCATTTTGAGTGACTTCGAGGTGTTTTTTTTTTTTCTGATTGAAATGCTTTGAATCCACCCTTCCGACATCGTTTGAAGTGTATTTTCTTTTCGTACACTGACACAATGGGGATATGTGGAATAATTTCGTTAAAAAAATGTATTTCCGAATACACTGCAACACGTGGTATAATAATGCGTTTCGATTACATCAATGATTACGCGCTTGAATTGGTTTGACTACATGGCCACAGTAATGTAATATGAGTTCATTTTAGGTCTAGTTGTTGTTCGTCGTTTTTCTTTTTGTGTTGACCCGGGCATGCGTGATTTTTCCTTATTTGATGTGCCATATAGAACTCGTTTGTGTATATCTTCTCTCCCGCCGCTGCGATCCGGGGTGATTCCGGGTGGGCTAGCTCCCGATTCTCGCACGTGGGAAACGTGTCTGACGCCGCTTACCGGGCAGTTTTCTCGAGGTACTCCCGTTGACTCCGACTTTGCATTCCGCCATTTCTGCGTATTAACTTTGCATCACCGTGACCAGCTCTGAAGACCGCAAGATCTCATTGTAAAGCGCTGACCAAAAACGTTTCACTCGGCCACTCACGGGCGCGGTTTCGGGAGGGAGAGGGAGCACCGGAGACATGACCAACCCCTAAACCAAACGTTTCATGATATGTATTTTAAAATGTTGCGTTTTTTGCCGGTATTTAATTGTTTAGGTTCTAAAAGTGTTTATCTAGTACAATTTTAAAAAATTTCCTGTAGGCCCGGACGCCCGCTTGCAGCTTGTGGTACCATCACAAGTATAGTATGCGATTGAACTTCCTTCTCACCTCACTTATCCAAATACAAGTCTATATCCTCCCCTGATCACTATTGGTGCATTTTTATCGTAACAAACTATAAACACCAGTAAGAAGTTTAGGTGTAAATGTGTCCGCTCGACATCTGCAGCGCACAGCCATGAATAAAGTTACATACTACAACGATTTGCGGAAGGTTTTGTCTGTGTACAAGTCAGTGTTTGCGCGCGTACCCATAGTTCCGGTAAGTAATTATTATGAGAATAGGTTTTTTTTTTTTTTTTAAGGAAGTAGTAAAATGACTTATCTGTAAACGGCGCGTTTGACTTTTGTCATATCAATGGTATTTTAAAAGGGAAAATAGAAAAATAGGCTAAAAAATGACATTTTTTAGAACTACGTTGCGCCTCCTTAAAATCTTGCTCGGTAGTTTTTCCACATTGTGCAAAGAACTTAAATGTTTTTTTTTAAACACAATGCCTTTAAAAAATTAGATGCCGCGTGCAGGTGGTGCGGAAACCTGAAAAAGCTGAAGGTTTATTGTTTAAAAAAATTAGGTTATAACTGAATATATAGGCTGTGTGTTAGTGCCAAAACGATGTAGCATCGTCGGTATGGAACTTCGGTTTTTTTTTGCAGTCTTATTGAAATCCCTGTAAAACTGCCTGCATAGTCTTAAGACAAAGAAGATAAGTACATCGTGGTGTGTAGATCAAACCGTTTGCTTCCGACATGAGTATATCATACTGCTGCAGATTGTTTGCGTGCTGTTTACAACGAGCGCGATCGGGACCTGTAGAGCGCGGTCTGTAAGGCTGACGCGTTTCTAGCTCACCACTTATCACCGTTAAGGGTGTTCAAGTGCGATAAATCCATAATTTTATATTTATATGAAATATTGTTAGTTTTGTAGACGATACGCGTGAGTGTAGTTTACCCTTACAAAACAAATTTAAGCTGGCGTAGTTTTCTCATAACGTGTGTCAAAGTCAAAATGTTCGTGTCGTGCTGCCATGCAAATAGTGAAAACCGATTGATTTACGTACGTGAAGTAACATACTATGGGCTGCGTAATAAAACATAAAAAAATATCCCACGAACTGGTTTTGAATTTAAAAAATGGCTGAATGTGCAACATTTTTCTGTATTTTTGCGATTTTTTTAAATTCAAAATATTACGTTGTGGGTTTTTAAAATGTTTTATTGTATAGCTCATAGAATGTAAGGTCACAGTGAATTATTTTGTTTAAGTAGGTCAGTTGGTTTTCACTATTTGCATGGCAGCGTAGCAAACAAATTTTGACTCCGACACCCCGTTATGAGAAAACTATGAGAGGTAAAATTGTTTCGTAAGAGTAAAAAGTACTCACAAGTATCGTCTACAAAACTAACAATATTTCATAAAAATATAAATTTGTGATTTTACCGCACTTGAACACCTTTAATCACTTTGTGCCTCACTGTATGGTTTCTCAAGCATCACGCCTTACCGAGTACGCTATGATGGATTAAATTACTATCGTATTAATTATTTTAGTTTTGATATATATATATATATATATATATATATATATATATATATATATATATATATGCACAGTTAATTTTAAAGATATCTAGCACCAGTTCTTAAGTTATTTAATTCGTAGCTACTCATTTCATCGTATTTTATTTTAGAAGCCGAAATGAATTCACAAAATTAAGATGATATTATAGAATTTATAGTTAATTTTTTATACGTTTTTTCTGACTTCGAATTGTAGAACTATTTTACATGCCCCATATATCCGAAAATGTTCCTCGCACGTTAAATCATACACTGCGTGTTCCTATGTTAGACGTGTGTGCCTTGTCCACGCGTATGGCCGACTGTGGACGTGTCGCGTGGCCGATATATGAACAAGTGTCGGATGTACACAAAGACGAAGTCTAATAATAGCTGACCAAGCTGCTGGCCCAGATATGTGCGACCACGGGACATGGACCACTTGTCTGTATACATTGCACTTCTCATTTACTGGCGCACATGGTTCTCTTAATGACATTCTGTTGCGCCATGAAGTGTGATCGCCGGGATGCGGATCACCTCTCTGCTTTGCTATTTTCCATTTTTCCATTGGCTGCCTTCGACTGTGGTGAAGACCGTAAAGACGTTAATTGTATTTTCGATTTTTCTTCCATAACTATCTAACCAGTCGAGATATCGAAGTGCCGTTTGTTTCAGGATGATGCTTACGCAAAAACCGAAAATATATTTCAGGATATTTTCCGAATTCGACTCCAAAGATGTAAAATGAGGTAAATTTATTTCCTATTTGTAAATATGTTGCCTTAATTTATGTAATTAGTAATGTTAAATTTTACAGCTGAGCACGGGATTTAGAATTTAGAGGGGATCGGAGGGAAACGAGTAGTGAGTAAATTACGGTAATGAAGGAAGAAAGTATCGAGGAGGGGTATGGACAGTAAATACCGGGAGTGAATACACCCGTCCTAGATTTTTTTCCTATTCTCGTCCTTTGCTCATTACTCGTTTCACTCCCCTCCCCCCTCCATTCTAATTCTCGTGCTTAGCTGTATAAATTAACATATACTATTCCATTAATAAGGGCAACATATTTACACTAGAAGAAAACGTGTATTATTAGGTAGTACTTTCATTGGTTTTTATTCATTCCGCTTTCTGACGTCTTCCGAATCTTGTTTTAGATGTATTCGTATGTCTGTATTTCCAGCGGTGCTGGGACAGGGCTGTGTGGTGGTGGTGCCATCTCGTACAAGCTTGGGTGCGCTCGGCAATCTTCGGCGACAATTTTTTTTTTTGTTTACCTTCTTATAATTTACCTTGATAACGTCTAGAATTTTCCTAATTTTCCTCAAAATCTCACTATTCCTACTCAAAATCCACATCTACCTGACACGATGTGCCGAAACAAACATAACCCCGCCTCCTCACTGGGCCTTGTCGATTCCGAGGTTATGTCGCGTAGCTCCGTAACACAGTCGGTTAGTCGGCAGTCTACGGTGCGAGAGGTCCTGGGTTCGAATCCTGGATCGTGCACGTTTGTTGTGTTGTCCCTTCACTTCATGTCACCCTCGTTGGCCCTTAAGATCTCGTTAAAGGGCTGTAAAACCCTCCTACTTCACTAAGGCGGGTTGACGACGGATTTTTTCTAGCGTCAGTGGTTGAGGTGGTACTTAGCATCATTATAAAAATTAATCGATATTAATTGCTAAAATAAATTTAATTAATATTAATACTTTAATTTCTTATTTTATATATATATATATATATATATATATATATATATATATATATATATATATATATTTATGTTCGTATTGACCTACAAGAATCACGCAACAACTTAAATTTCTCTTCTTTCTATGTCGTTGTTTCCAGTTTTTCCAGTACTCAATCTTTCCCCCTGTTGTCTTTTCCTTTTTTCTGTCCATGAAGTTCTGATAATTTCTATAAACTTTATTTTGTATGGGAGTGTTATTTTTTTTATTATTATTTTGAAACGTATATTAAAAATTATTTAGGTTATAAAATGTTATTTAATATTTTTAAAATGTTTCTAAACTATTGTATGTTTCCACTTCTCATCTCGTTAAAGCGTTTTAACGTGTTCGCGTTTATCAATCTAATTTACAACGAAAAAAACTATACACATTTTTAGAAAGATCTTCTGGTTTGGCCGGCAAGCTAAGGGAACTTTCAAGGGAAAAGGAGACATATATATAAATAAATAAATAAATAAATAAATATAAATATAAATATATATATATATATATATTTCCATTACATTTAACCCCTGGGGACTTAATACTTACATGTTTTACATTTAGAAGTGTTATTGCTGTTTTATTGTGGCTATCTTAATTTGGACCTACTTGTTTTAACGCAAAGTTAAGGATGGCGAAACGACAAAACTGCGGGTTTTAATATGCACAAGATTTTTTTTTGTGCAACACGTCTCTGTCAATAAATAAATATATGGGGAGGATGCGGGAGGCCAGGGGGAGCGTATCCCGTAGTGCAGACTTTACGTCTGGGCGCCCGTAGTCTATCTGCACGTGCCTCGTAGGATGGCATGAAATGAGGCCCTACAGGCGCCGGAGTAAGAAGAGAGGGAGAAGCGGGAGATTTCTGAGAAAATCATCGACCGGCGGCATCGTCCGTCACGATTCCTACATGCGAAAATACGCGGCCCGACCCCGCCGGGGTCGAATCTGGATAACCTTGGTCCTTGGTGGAAGGCGAGTGCTCTAGCCAGCCACTCGTCCCCGCTCATCCTCTTCTTAGAAAGGCCAGTTTACACCGGGAAAAAAAAAAAAAAACTGTAACAATGTTAAACACAAGGTGTTAGTTACAAAAATGTTGCCAACAATTTCTAAGCTATGGTACACTGTTTTATTTATTGAAATGTTGGTAGCAAATGTGCTATTGACATTGCTAAATACACCGATGTTACTATGAAAGTTGTAAGAACGACGAACGGGTGTAAATAACAATGTTGATGACAAAAATACCTCCAACATTGCTAGTAACTTATGTTACCAACATTCTTTGATCTAGATCACCCTAGAATGGGTCGGGAAAATAATGTTATCAACAGTGTTGGTGACGAAGTTATTAACGTGTTTCTAAAATTCATAACTTTTGTTGGTAGCAAATGTTTTCAACTCATTATTGGCAACAATAATGTTATTATTTTTTTTACAAATATTAACAAAGTTAATAGCAGAATCTTGGCAACAATGTTGATAACATAATATTGTCAACAATTTTCAAGCATTTTTACAACATTGTTAATAATTTTGTTGGAAACACGTGTTGATAGCAATGTTCTCATTGGTGTAAATTAGGCTTAAGGCCATGATCTGTCATTTATTTAAAACAATTGCAAATAAATAGAATATTTTTAAAGCAAATGCTTTGAAAAATCTTGAGACTGTGTACAGTCATACGATACACAGTTTTGCCATAGCGTTTTTAAAAATAATGTACCGTTTGCTAGCAGAAAATAATTTTGCTTCATTTTGGCTTATTTTGACATCAAAATGTGTGATATTTCAGGGGCAAAAATTTAAAAATTCATTAGGTGTATTGCTACATAAAATTTCTGATACAAACGATGATACATAAATGTTAAAACTGCGAGAATTAATTTTGATATATATATGTATATATATATATATATATATATATATATATATATATATATATATATATATATATATTAATTAGTGTAAAAAAATATATTTTTGAAACCACTGCAAAACTTAAGAGTGAGGCCTTAATGGCACGGTTTACCGCAGTTTTCACCACCAAATTTTTATTTTTTAATTGTACCAGATATTTTTTTCTCATTTTCGACACAAAATGTGACTAAATATTGCTCTTATGAAATTTTTTTATCTCTCATAGTTTCTGCGTAATGGCTCGTTAAAGTTAATATTCTCACGTTACCATTTTGAGGACGACACTAAAACTAACTGACATACCAAACTGAAAAACTTGACAACAGTGAGTAAAGATGTAGCAGGCTACAATTTATCGTACATAAAAACAAAAAAGTATTTTTTTTTGTATTTAAATAAAAAATTTTAAATTTAAAATAAGGATTAAAAAATCAATATGTTTTTTTAAATAAAAAAATATTTTATTTTCTGATTTAACATCAGTGAAATTGTAGCCTACAACATCGTTTTATTCACTGCAATTTTTTTCAGTTTGGTTAGTGAGTTGGTTTTTGGGTAGTCCTTTAAATGAAAACATGCAAATTTTGAATTTGAGCCCTTACGTAAACATTAGGCGAGATTAAAAAAAATTGCAAGAGCAAAGTTAGTATAATTTTGTGTCTATAATAAGATAAAACATATATCTGGCACAAATCTAAAAATAAATACACGGCGATGAAAATTGCTGTAGACCGTGCTCTAAGGTTGCGATTCTCCTCGGTTTTCAACGTCTTTTTTAATATTTATGTTTGTACCAGATATTTTTCTTATTTTAGACATAAGTTGTGATTGAACCTTCCTCTTAGAACATTTTTGTATCTCTCATAGTTTTTGCGTAATGAGTCGTAAACGTCAAAATTTGCTCTTTGCGGTTTTTTTATGTACGCCACTAAAACCAAGTGACATGTCAAACCGAAAAAAATTCACAGCGTATAACAATGTTGTAGACTGTGACTTGACACATAAAATAAATGTATGTATTTTTTGTATTTTTAAAAAAATTGTGTTAAGTGCAAATTTTTACGTCTACAACTCACTACGCAAAAGCTATGAGAGATACACAAATTTTCTAAGAAGAATATTTAATCACAATTTATGTCTAAAAAAAACAAACAAAAAAAACTATATATAAATATGGTGTAAATATAAAAATAAAAAAAAAGTGACGTTGGAAATTGAGGTGAACCGCACCCTTATGTTACAAGTATAGGCACGTTATATTTGTAAAAAAAATGTCCAGTAGTTCCTGGTTCTATTCGTAATCAGAGACGCATTTAGTTACATTGTTGTCGCCGTTGCTCTCATGTGGAGACCTCATGCGGTGAACCACAACCGCTGCCTTCTTTTCTTATCTCTTATCAGTTTGATGCCGGCACGATAAAACTTGAAAATCAGTTACGCTATATCAATGGGATTGTGTACGGTCGAGTGCTTGCTTTATGTAGTCGAGTGCCTGCTCCATGAAGAATACCTGCTCTAAAGTCGAGTATCTGTTCCGTCAAGTGCTTGTTTAACCTTTTATATAATTTCTCAATGTTTACTGTATCGTCTATATAAAATTGTGGCCCTGCGAACGTATGCAGAATTGACAAATATTTTGCCTCATCGTGTGTTTAACAAAATTTGAATTTTCGCATTTTGGTTTTAAAATGATTTTTCTATCCGAAAATCTCAGCGCGATAGGTTTAGAGATGTTAACATTATTTTGAAATCAAAACACGAGTATTTTTTGAATGCCGGTTATTATAGAGTCCTGGATATTGCCGTATTAAAAATTATAAAAATCACATTTAAAATTTTTTAAATAATTTTGTGGTTTATATCCTTAATTTCTCTGAATGTCAATATTTTTTACTCGAAAGCAAAGGATACTACCGTCCTGTGCTATGTAAATAGACGTTCGCTAGTAAAATATTTACTCGGCAAAAAATTTCACTGAAATAAGATGAGTAGCCTAGCTTAGATTTGAACGACTATTGAATATTCCAGTCGTTCGTTCGACACCTTAACTTTCCATACATCTTAATTTGAATCAAAACTTGGCCGGTAGAGACATTTACGGTGCTCCGGTGAACAGGTGACATTTTATTTTGTCCATAAATGGAAGTGGGAAAAATACGTTGGCAGAAAACAAAATGGCAGTAGACTGCAATGCATAAAAATAAGGAGAATGATAAACTGAGTTATTTTGGTTAGCACTTAACATCTATGTATTAAGCGCATTGAGCAAAACAAAGTATCGCGTATTGTCCATGATTGAGTTTGTCTCAAGCAACGAAAATTGACAACTAGTCTAGGATATGAAATAATTCTAGACTCGCGCAAGTCGTCCTGAAGAAACTAGAAACTCACTGCAGCGATTTACTACGCGAAATTTTAAACACATAATGGACGAGGATATGACATAATGACGTTGTAGTATTTTTTTTTGTCGTTTTCGCCTCCGAAAGATTTTAGTTTCTTCACTCGGATGTCTGCATTTAAAGGCTTGTTCCCGAGTTTTTTTTAGACTGGTGCCAATAACTCAAATATTTTTTAACCAAACGTTTTGAAAAAAAAAAAAAAAAAATTGAGTCAATGTGCAATCACACGATGCACAAAATTGTGGACGCGTTTTTTAAAATAATGTACAATTCGCCAGCAAAAAAATAATTTCCTTAATTTTTGCTTATTTTCACGACGAAAACGTGGTACTTTGGGTAATGAAATCTTAAAGAACGTTCAGTATAGTTCTACAAAAAAAATTCAGGTACAAATTATTACATATAAGTGTCAAAACTGTGCAGCGAAATTTTGATATGAGTATTAGGTAGCAATAAAAAATATATATTTTCGAAATCACTGCAAAACTCCGTAACAAGGCCGTAAGTACGCTTATGCATGAGTAAGGAGCGCGTAACATATGTAGTTTCCCCACGAAGAACAATTCTTACTCCAGAGTAGCGTTCGCAAAGATTATTTTGTTGCTTTTAATAATGATAATTCGTTATCTGTTAGCTGCAAGTTGTAAGGGATGACAATCGGATCGTTGCTTCTTATCTTCGTTACAAGGCTTGTTCTAAAAGCGGTAGTAGGCCTATATTTAACGCATGTGATAATTAACGTCACTCACTCAAAAACTCAACACTGCAGTTTACAGAAAAGTAAATTTCCTCGGTCAAGCAAGGTAAGTGTGTGCTTTTAACGCTTTTTTTTTCACTTGAAAGTTTTATAGTACTATTACTTAATGAAAATTTCACGCATGTTTTTTTTTTCATTTGCCAGGTAAAAGAAGCAAAATTTTAAATCTTCCTCAGAAACTTAGTAGTTTTTTTTAAGCTGAAAGAAAGTAGTAAGTACATAAACTATCTCTCGCTCTACATTTTTTTAAAATTTAAATTCTGTAAATTTATGCTTTCTGTTTACTATGTGAAAATCGTGTAGATGTGTACTGTTTAATTGTGACATATTAGTTCGAATTTATTTTACAAAATATTAAACATTTAGTAGTTTCTCAGATTTCGGTTAAAATCAGGTGTTTCGCCGATTATCATAGAAGACATTTTTGAAATAATGGTTTTTCGCTATTTTCAATTTAGGATGTGGAAATACTATTTGCTCGTATTAAAGCGTGCCGGCATTGTGTTAAACACAAAACCTCATAGTTTCATTTGCAACCATAAGCTTCTTTGTAACTTGTAACTGCAGCAGTCATTAGTGTTTTTTTTACTAAACGTGAATAATTTTTCCAAAAACGTATAAAACTGATTCCCCCAAAACGTAAACATTGTTGTTGCAGTTCAGCTACTTATCCCAACTTTGCGGGATATCTCGTGAACATGTTGGGAGTAAGCCTACATTTAATTATAATACTGCTTGTAGGCTATATAATTTAAGCGTTTAAGTTTATTATAGTGTTTTAGAACTGTCTAGATATTTGTTATCGTTGTGAAGTGACTGTACGCCGTGAAAATACTAGTGGTGGACATCAGTTGTGATACATCTCTTCGCACATGTAATCTGCGTTTCATTTTCGAACGTTCGGCTACAGAGAAAAAAAAAAAGTAAAAATTTTTACTAACTTTGTAATTACAATTCAGTTTGAAAATATGGTTGCGCCTAAATTGTAAAAACGGTTTAGTTGCTACGGTTTCTATCTGTTAAGTAGTTTGTAAACATAGGACTCGTTGCTAGGTGAAGTGACGTCACATTTACGGTCCATTGACCTTCGTTTGAACCCAGATTCCAGCTGCTGCTAGGCTCTTGTCTGTCGTGGTTATCACATAACCCTGCCTCTCATATGGTCTGGCAGTGGGCAGTGCTTTTTATAACTAGTTTTCTTGTGTTCAGCGGGACTCTTGAGACGCATTATTAAACCACGGGGAAGTAATTACGGAAATATGACAAAGGGTCACTTTACTCACTTTTACAGTTGAATGTTACAGAACACTGCTGGTTGGATTTTACGTCTTTCTGTTATCCACATATATATGCTAAAATGCAGCGGGACCTACACATGAGCTCCGAACAATTTGGTGTTGTACCTGTGTTTATGAATTGAGTAATTACAGGGAAGAGGAACCACTCTCATCTCTGATTCGGTCTTGTCACACGAGTTGGAGCCATGGTTGGTGCTGATATCATGGCTATCCGGGTTAGATTCCCGTCGGGGTGAATTTTTGCATGTGTTGAGTACGTGGCGAAGTTGCTGTTGGTCGGCGGGTTTTCTAAGAGGTACTCCCTCCCCCTCCCTTTGTCTTCGTATTCAGTCGCGCTTCTACTTTAAAGGACCTCATTTCATATTACTCTTCAGAGTAGGCGTCCAATTAGAATGCTTCACTCGGGTTGTGGTACCCTGCCTTCGAGCACTGTACCCTCCAGATACGATATCACATGAGTAAGCATGTTAGCAAATACCACCACGTGGGACATGCTTAAGAGGTCTTCGACCTATTTGCCGTGGTAACATTGTGCGAGTTAGAAGTGAAAGTTTGTCCCCCCTCTCTCCTCCCCTCCTTATGTCCAGGAAGTTCTGGTGTAATAACCTGCTGTCGCGTGTGCGAGATAGCTGCGATTACGAGGTAAATTACTGTAAACACGACTGCCTTTGTGACTTCTTTACAATGAAAAACCTTACAGTAGTTTGGCAAATTAATATTTCATCTGGCTCCAGTGGATGCTTCAAGGGCGCCGCCTACTCGCGCGCGAGAGGCTCAAAAGCGCCGGAGTAATAAGGTCGACCTTGAAGCACGCATCAAATTCCGCGTCGCCTCAACGAGCCAAGCGCTGAGCAAGCGTGCAAGCTTCCCGCAGAACTGTTTTTACTATGGGACATTAAGCTGTGAACATATAATTTTATTGGTGGAAAGTCTGCGGATAAGTTCAGTGCAGGTCGCAATCTGAGTGTCGCATACATCTGGTTATTACATTTTGAAGTACAGAAGTCTGAAAATGCCGTTTTTAGCAATGTTGGAATTCTAAGAAACAGTGTTTTAATGAGCAAGGCGTTTTAACAATAAGGTTCCGAACTTGCCTGAAGTTTGTTTTACTTTCGTACGTTGGCACAATGGGCACACGGGGAATAGTTTCGTAGAAAAAACCTGTTTACGAACACACTGCAACGCATTTGAAGCGTGGGGCAGGCGGCCGCCTTAAATGACGCTACTACCATATAGTCCTGGCTGGAGCAAGGATATGGAACTACTCTAAAGGCGATATTACACGATCTGTCACTATAGCCGGTACAAAGTCCGCCATACCAAGTGATGTATCAGCATGGTTTCGTCAGCCATCTACAGCATTTGTCGCCTAACTTTAGGGTTCTCATATCAGCTTTGGCAAATGGATCGGTCCTGTTTTTTTGCCCAGGTTTCGTAACAGCTTTTGTAACTGACCAATCATATTGCAGTATCAGCTTTGAGCTGTCTGCAACAGAATTACACTAGCATTTCAGAGTAATATAGACTACAGTAGATACACACACTTTTGGGACCAAAGTCGGGGTAACGGATAGTCAAATTCCCAGGACACAAAACATTTCTCAGTATTACATGTACTGTGCCCTATACTCAAAACATTTATGCAACAGGGATCGGTTCGTTCAAGAACACTTAGGTTAATCTTTCTCTGGTTTAATAAAACTACAAAATTGTTTATTTAAGAATGAGTCCTAGAAAATATTATTTTAGAATTTCGTAATATAACTTTGACAACATTTTCATACCGTAATGTATATTGTATCTGCAAAATTTTTAAGTATTTCCGCCCGTAATTAACTCGAATAATTAACATTTTGTTTCATAATTACATTGATCTAACTGCCAATTTTTGAGGCCTTTCTTGTAATGATAGAAACTTGACACTGGAACTACATATGAAAACTACCTTCTTCTGTGCTTTAGCAAAGTTCTATCACGGCACATGTGATAGTTACTTAATAATTAATTAAAATGTGGACGTATGGAAAAAAACAGAATCTGCGTGTGATGCGGTGTTCCCGAAAAATGCCAACTACGACGCTCCCGTTATAGATATGAAAACATTTGTGATATGTCACAGGATAAATTTCCCATCTTTACTTTACAGTCCATCGGATGTTTAAGAAACAAATCCTCGTATTTCAGTTCTGTTTGACAGTTATTCTGTCCAATGACATGAACTACTTTATTGTTGCAACTAATTCATAGCAAAGTCACCTGGTTGTGAAAATAGTTAACAAGAAGAGGACATGCAAGAATATAATATTTCAGTTAATCATAAATGTTTCCAAGTATCGTAGGGGCTGCGTTGGCGCAGTGGCTACAGCACTCGCCTCCCACCAAGGCGATCCGGATTCGATTACCGGCAGGGTCAGTTCCCGAGTTTTCGCATGTTGGAATCGTGCTGGACGACGGCCGGTGGGTTTTCTCGGGGATTTCCGTTTTCCCTGCCCGTTCATTCCGGCGATGCTCCATAAATCATGTCACTCCTCACCAGCACTGAAGACCTAGATGTTGAGTGTTGACCAAAATCTCTTCACTTCCAAGTGTCGTAGTTGTATTATCAAACCTTAAGCATCAGTAATATGCTGCTACGTCCGACGTCGTTTTAAATTAAATTAAATTTTATCTCTGGCTTGATACTCTCATCGAAGAGATTTTTGGTTCTATTCAATTGAATCCACGTCTGCTGTACTATTCTGTCTTCTGGATTACTGTTAAAACTATCCGGTCGCAAGTTATTTTAATCTTACGAATGGCAATATATGTAAAATAATGTGTGACGTACATATATAAATGTCTGGTATAGTTTTACAATTATTTCATACAAAACCATTTATAACATTTGAAACTCAATTTAAGTAATTATTCAAAACACTGGATTTATTTGCTTGGACATACTCCATTGCGAAATATTTCGCAATGGAGTATGTCCAACCAAATAAATGCAGTCATGCACTTCCATTGCACAGTTCTTTCAAAGATCATATTCAAAACACGCTGTGCAAAGTGAGAAAATTAGTAAGATGTATGATGGGTTTCAGAACACAGCCTAAAGTATTACCGAGCGTAGTCTATTGAGATTCTGGTAAAGACCGTGCTACAATCGTCGTAAGAAATAACCGTACAAATTGATCACACACTTTTGACTGGTGCATGCTACAACCCACCGTACTGCTGCGTAGCCACCGTAAGAGGGATATAATCATGTCAATTTCGTACGGTACTTTTACGGTTATTTCTATACGGCTACTTTGCGGTTAATGTAGCATAGGTGTTAGATAATACAAATGTCGAGTAGAAACTTGAAAATCTGACTTTTTTTTGTCATTACTAACCTTTGATAAAAGTACGTTTAAAGTCGGATGAATTTTATGAAATTAAAAGAGTAGGTCTATGAACGTTTGCCCGAAACCAGGTAATATTTTGTCGTACACGTGGCCTTCTACCTTAAATACGTAATATGTTTTGTGAATTTTAGCTCTCTGTATGTTAATTGTTACTGCCGACGCAAACGACAAATTTTATGCAGCACATGTGCTGCATATATCTTGTTGAGTGCAGTACATTGTCTTTCTATTACAGACGAGTGCTTTAGAGACGAATGAACTTGGTATTATAACTTATATTAATCGGGATTCTTAAAATAGAACGAATATATATTATTTTTAACAAAATCTGTGTAATAGGCAATAAAAAACATGCTGCACAGCCTATATTGTTGTCAAGCATATTGAGATTCTGGCAAAGAGAGGTGTCAGAGAATGCGTAGAGATGATGGTATATCGCGAAAAAGTTTTGTGCCAACATATCCTTGAAAATCCCTGTAGTTTATTGCAAAACATATGATTGGGTGATGTTCGTCTGACACAACGTAGCTGTCTGCAGACCAATTACCGGCATCAAATATTACAATAGCGGGACTCTTATTGGCTCAGTCAAATAAGACAACCGCTCCACATACCAGCGAAAGCCAATAATCTTTTGGTAAGCTTGACGTGCGTTGAAACCCAGCAAACAATCAAGTTTTCCCGCGATAAACCACCAGAGAATATGTTATAAAGACAGCCGGTAGTGACTTATTTGAATTGCTGTTGCTCTCGGAAGACAGTCAGTCACCAGAGGTGAAGTACCCGAATAAGACCCTCTTGACGTTGTTGGAGAGTTATAAAAAAAAAAGTTCTTTGCGAGCTTGCTGTTCCAAAGTACCGTTTTGCTATCGTCCGCGAAAAGTGTTATTCGTTTCGTAGGTGACACGTTGGACACAGCAAACGTAGTTTTGTCACAAATATAGTTTTCTTTAACACGCTGTGACCAGTGGTTCAGTGAAATGCGAGTTCCTGTCATCTACACTGGCAGTGCTGTGTGGAGGCTGACATTGGCTGGTTATTTCCTCCTTCCCTCTCTTCCAACCATCGTGCCGTTCACTTCGTAGGAACTGGGCTTTCCCCACGCTTGAGCAATACGACGTTCCGCAACCTGTTCCTCATGCGACTGCAATGACTAATGCTCAAGTTGAGGTCTGACACTTTTAAAATTATATTTAAGTTCTCCTGGCTTATTTCAGGTTGTAGAATTTACAAACAAAATAATACTAACCAGTCAAACATTTATTGCAGTTGTCTGACCAATTATGGCCTAATACCATGGCAGATCCCACAACGAATTTCCTTTTCTCATTCATCATCACCAACAAAATATACATTAATAAATTAAGGTTGCTGATGAATACCAACTATAAGACTCCCTATTCTGTGGTAGATCTGCCCTTGCAACTTAAATGTTGACATGAAATAATCCTCTTTCACCTCTCAGCTCCAAAAGACTTATGAACCGAAGACAGAAAATGCTCTGCCAAAGGATGCTGATGAGTTAGGAAGCTGCGTGAAGGCTCAGGATTGTGTTAGAAAGTATTGAGCTGGATTGTACCGTCCCTGCAGCACATCTCTTGTATATCATTATGCCATTTCAAGGCACGGCACCAGGATTAGGGTGACTGAGGTCCAAGATACAATTTTGTTGTATGAAAAATCGATAGAATGTTCTCACTCAAAAAAAAAAACGATTTAAGTTCAAGGCAGTAACTTACTGTGTAATCTTCTGACATATTTAGTTGCAGCTACTTTATTAAAATATGAATTTCTAGCAGTCTCTGTATTTTCTACAAGATTACTGACTAATTGGTGTAAGAACAATGAACTTCTGGGTGATTTAGATTGCTCTGTTCAACAGCCTCTCTTTTATCTCCTTAGTGGCTTTTACTATATTTTGAAACATATTTTCGTGGTTGTTTATCCCTAATCTTATCTGGGAATCTTTTTCTGTTTTTTATTAACTCGGTGGTCATATGAATGTATTCATCTGAACTAAATAAATAAGCGGTAGAGTTAGATTCAGGTACTGTGCTAATGCTTTTATTAGATTATTATAAATCATCAATACCGATTGAATAGAAACACATTTATTGATTCAACCAATAGAGCTGAAACATCGAAGTGGTCATTATTGAAATTTTCAGTGAACCGAAGTGCCGTGTTACTGAATACAAAAAGTATATATTGAAGTTAATGGTTGGTGGACTTTATACATAACACGTCATTGTAACATTCTGATTCAGAGGCCACTGTAACACAGTATGAACTATAACACGTGGAAACTTATGTAACGTTTCGGTTGCAAAGAAGAGTTTATACTTTGGTATCGTTGAATCAAAATGGTAACTGCTGCTTAGATATTCTCTGTGGAACACAGTAAGAGAGCGATAAGGGCGATTCATGCATGAAGTATGTCGTCACCGCTACGCGTTAGATTCTGTAAACTACCACAGGATAGTAATTGTAATGTGTGTAACAAGGAGTTTTCAGCAATACTACTTTATTTTTACTGCATGTGACAGACGACAAAATTTTACCTTATGCCCTGAATACAAATTTTTTCATATATAACGGTGGTTATAACGAGTCCCATTATACGACATCCAAACAAAACAATCCCAACGAGAAATGCATGGAATAACGTATACCGTGTATTGGAAATGTGAGTGAGTGAGTGAAGAGATTTTGGTCAGCGCTTACGGATGTTCAAGTGCGATAGTCATGATTTTATATTTATATGAAATATTGTTAGTTTTGTAGACTATACTTGTGAGTGCAGTTTCCTCTTACGAAACAAGTTTAGCTCACATAGTTTTCTCATAACGGTGCATCAAAATAAAAATTTGCATTTTCTGCTGCCGTGCAAATAGTGAAAACCAATTGATTTGCATAAGTGAAATAATTCACAGTGAAATAACATACTATGGGTTACGTCATAAAGCATTAAAATAATCCTGTGAACTGTTTTTGTATTTTAAAAAAATGCAGAATTTGTAAATTTTTTCAATACACTAGCGATTTTTTTTAAATTCAAAATATTACGTTGTGGTTTTGAAAAAAAAAGTTTTATTGTATAGCTTATGGGATGTAAGTTCACAGTGAATTATTATTTTTAAATAGGTCAATTGGTTTTCACAATTTGCATGGCAGAGTAACAAGCGAATTTTGACTTTGATGACGCCTCGTTATGAGAAAACTATGAGAGTTAAAATTGTTTCGTAAAAATAAAACGTACTCACAAGTACCGTCTACAAAACTAACAATATTTCATAAATATATAAAATTACGATTTTATCACACTTGAACACCCTTAACATTGAGGTCTTTAGCGCTGGGGAGGAGTGATATGATGTGAGTATGGAGCAGCGCCGGAATGAAGGGGCGGGGGAAACGGGAGAGCCACGAGAAAACCCGCCGACCAGCGGCATCGTCCGGCACGATTACCACATGCAGAAATCTGGGGAGGAATCGAGCCTGGATCGCCTTGGTGGAAGGCGAGAGGTCTGACCCCTCGGCCACCGTGGCCCCCTATTGGAAATGTGTTTGCGTAGATACAGTTTTGCTTTTCGTAGCCCAACTCCACAGCAGAACGTTGGGTGGTTATGGAAGTAAGGCTGTGCATATATCTTCATACTGTTTACTGAGGTAGTGCCTGTAAACGCTGCAATGGAAAAAACAAACGCTGCCATCTCCAGCATTTTAATGCAGGTTGTAATGCTTACATGGTCAGTGTGAAAACATGTACGATTCAAACGAGGCCTCACAAATAAAGCAGAATTTCAAGATACGTGCGAAATTGCCGCTAAACTGTGAAATGAAACCGGCCAGCTCGTGGATGTTGTCAAACAGGTGGCAAGGAGTACAAATGACATCGTTGCGTGGTTATTTTTTCAACGATACGTAAAAGACAAGAGAAACGTTGTAGCTGATGGTGAAATTGAGCGTGCTTGTGTCCATGATACATTTACTAATTGATAGAGCTGACGTATTACATTTTAAATATACGTGTATTAGTTATTTAAGTGTACGGGTAATGCACATTTTTCACAGCAATAAATATGCTCATAGATGTAACTGCTGCAATTCGGTTCTGAATCATTGTGTGATGTAACCTACAAAGCAGTGCAAAGTATGTGTATTGAAAATCACATGGAAAGAAATTTGTGACTGCACAAATAAATATTCGTGTACATTGCTTGCATAATCCTCGTCGCAGTTTTCACAGTTTGTGAATGTGTGAAGAGCCGTGTGCTACCAGTCCGTTGTGAGAGAGAAATGTTCTGTGCTGAGATGATACAGCCACAGCCACACAACCCACTGTTCCTGATAACGGTATAATGGGCAAACACGTCCAGTACACGTTGCGGCTGACCGCTTCCTTCCTCACAGTACGGATGTTGATATCGGACAAAAATATCGATGTATTTTGTATATTATATATTTAAAATTATCGTTTTTGAAAATGTTATATCGAAATAAAAATATCGGCTTTCGATATACCGATTTTCGATCTTATTAACAATCATTTTTTATTAAATTTAAATTTTTTTCTAAAATTGTGTATTTCATTTCAAATATTTATGCCATTTTAGAGCATGCTATGTGCCTTACCAGAAAAATAAAAACACTGATGTTATTGCATTTATGTGGAGGAAAATAAACGATTTTCAAATGCAACAAAAATTTAAAATTCAAACGGAACAATTTTGTTAATATCTTACCTTTACCTCTGCCAAATCATATTCTATGTTACATTCTTTTATGGTCCAAAGAGTGTACGAATAATATTGAACAATGAGAGTTAAGGGCCCCTACTATGTATTTATTTATTGGGTTTCCTTACTTATTTTTATTTCACGACTGAACATTTCAAAGTAAGTTTACCACTGTGGAAACTTAGCTATTAACCTTACCTTTAAGTAGACTTATGTTATCATAATTATTTCTTTTTCAAGTAAGCTTACAGAAATTATAAATTTTGTTTGTTTTGTTAAAAAGAGAACAATTTGAGTTCCTAGTTCAGTCATATGTCTACTGAAAGGTAAGATTAAGATTGCGGTCTACCGCAATTTTCATCACCATTATTTAATTTTTTTATTTGCACCATACATTTTTTTTCTTATTTTAGACAAAAAATGTGACTAAATTTGACTCTTATGAAATTTTTTTATCTGTCATAGTTTTCGCATAATGGCTTGTTAAAGTCATATTTTGCATGTTTCCGTTTTCAACGACCACACTAAAACCAATTGATATACCAAACTCAAAAATAATCACAGTGGATAAAGACATTGCAGGCTACAATGACATGCTTATAAAATTAAAGAAAAAAATATTTGTATTAAAAAAAATTATAGAATTTTTTAAATTTAAATTTTGAGTTTCAGCATTTTTTTTAATTCAAATAATTTTTTATTTTTATGAGCATATCACTGTAGCCTGAAATGTCTTTATCCACTGTGATTTTTTTTTTAGTTTGGTATATCAGTTGGTTTTAGTGTGGTCGTTAAAACGGAAACAAGCAAAATATGACTTTAACAAGCCATTATGCGAAAACTATAAGAGATAAAAAAATTTCGTAAGAGCCAAATTTAGTCACATTTTGTGTCTAAAATAAGGGAAAAAATGCCTGGTGCAAATAAAAAATAAAATAATGGTTATGAAAATTACGGTAGACCACGCCGTAACAGACGAATTCAGCCAACTAAGTTTCTTGGCAGTGAAAAAAAATTTCTGGCGTAAATGAGGTTCTGTTTACAAACGTACGTAATTGCATAAACAACATGTAAAATGGCAGAAGCTTCAACATATTTAATGTTGAACATTTACCACCGTCTTGGATTAAAAAGGATTTTTAGTAATTCTTGTAGACATTTTGAATATAACATTACTGACATTGTTTCATTAATTTAGTTTCAGAAACTGCAATCAATTAACTGTATTATCAATGCTAATTTCGTAAAATTTAATAAGAATTTCTGGCAAGTTATTCTCTATGGGCGAGACTAGAGAAAAGTTCTTTCTATAATACCTGTGTACAAAATTTAATTCGAAGCAAAAATAAATAAGTCCAATATGTATCTGGAAGTCCACTTTAATATTTAAAAAAATACTAACAACTTCCTTTAGAGCATCTAGAAGAAAATGTCTGTACTTGGTGGTACTCGCGAATATTAAATGTATAATTTACTAACAATATATATTGCAGACATATATAAATTGGAATCAAGTGAGATCGTCTTACGTATGTAAATTTTTTTCAATGAATGATCTGGAATGGGCAAGTAATAAATTAATGTTGTAACAATTTTGTTCTTGAGCTACGAACAAACGCCCGCTTTATTTATTGCATATACTAATATATATATATATATATATATATATATATATATATATATATATATATATATATAAACATTACTGCACCATTTTCGAAATTTCAAATTTATGTAAAGAAACACACTGTATCAATTTAAGACGTATATATAATTATAAGTTTTAAAATGTTAAATATTGTTTTACATAAATTATTAAAATATTCATTTTCGATACCTGGAAAAAATATCGCTATCGAAATGTATCGAAAAAGTATAGAAAATATTGATTATATAGAAATAAAAATATCGCAAAAGATATCGGAATTTCAAAAATACTCGCGTTTTGATTTTAAAATAATTTTTAATTCCAAAACCTGTAGTGCAAAGCTTCATGGATGTTAAAATTATTTTCAAATAAAAACGCGAGTATTTTTGAAATGCGGTGATAGTAAAGACCTGGATATTATCACATTAAAAGTTACAAAAATTAAAGTTTTATATTTTATGGATTTTGTGGCTTCAAGCCCTTATTTTTTTAAAAACAGATTTTAATTTTTTTACTCGAAAGTAAATCGTACTACCATCTAGTGCTGTATAAACATACATCTGCTAATAACATATCTACTCTGCAAAAAGTCTTATAGAATTATGATGAGTAGTTCAGAGTTAATCGACGATTGATTATTCTAGTCGTTTGTTCGACGTCTTGCCTTTCTATACCCCCTAACATTGCAATTATACCGGCATGTACTTTTCGAAGGTCGGAAGTGAACGATCTGTGAACCATCCCAGCATTCGTAGTAGCGTTTTCGGAAGACAATAGAGAACGGAGACAGGTTGGCCGGACTGGGACTCGAACCCGCGTCCTTCCAAATGCGAGCCGAGTGTTGACCATTGCGACGCCTATGCTGGTAATAGAGAACAAAATTGTATTTTTTATGTTAAACCCCCTATTGTGAAAAATAAACTTTGAAATACTGAAATATTAATTTCTAAATTTATGTGTAGGGCCAAAACTAGGTACGCTTTAAGTTAGCTATTTTATCTGTATCGTGATAGAAAATTAGTTTACATTAAATGTAAATAATTTTTCATGTCCATGTGGTTGGTGCAAATGGTATTCAATTTAATTAAAATGGTAAATCGTCCAGAATGTATAAATATAATGTGTGATTGATCAGTGCGAACAAACTGCAGGAGACGATTTCTGAGAGGACAAGGAGCGTGGATATGCGTTCCAAGGGATTTAACACTCACCTGAAAGTGGAGATAAAACATTCTGTGGTAGGCAGTACTTTTATACCGTCACCCGAACGTCCAGTTTTGGAAACTGATATTGGAGTGCGATGTAAATAGCGCGTAAGTCAATGTTTCGTTGTTGAGGGAAACCTCAGATTTTAATTCAAGTTGCGTGACGAAAGTTATGTTTCAGAGCGTGATTTAAACAGTGTCATTAGTGGCTAGTACTACAGTGATAAGATCTTTTATACATGAACAATATGTACAGGATATCACCTTCGTTATTTGTAAACATTTTTTCAGCTATTTCAAGAAATACTACCAATGCTTGAGTTTTAACGTTAATTTAGAAGTAGTAATTTTTAATATGTTAACTAAAGTACGATGTGTGCCTTAAACTAGATAATTAATATGATTTATTGCTTTTTTGTTTCATTTGTGTTCTTGTTCTTAAACAAAAACTTTTTTTTTTCCTGTACATATATTGACTCGTATTATCTTCCGCAATTTACTGTTGGCGAAACACGAGTTTCCGAAATACAGTTTCGCATTATGATGTTGACACTTTACCCAGACCTTGGTTATCAAATTTGGGTTTCGCGAAATAGACTTTCAGTCCGAGCGACGATATAAATGTACAGAGTGTAGGTTTAAATGCTTGAAACCATACACGAGAACACAACAGGCATGAGGAAATGTTGCGTCTGTATTAGTGTTTTAACATTACACTCAAGAGTGTAGTAATATTGTTAATGACGGTAGCGCGCTCACACACGGGTAAAATGGGGCGTCAACTTAAGGGCCTCGCCTACCACGCGCTTAAAATGCGTTGCAGCGTGTTCTTACACACGTTTCATTTTAATTTTTTTTAAGAAATTGTTCCACATATGCCCAATGTGTCTATGTAGGAAAAGAAACCACACTTCAAACGATGACTGAAGAGTAGTTTCAAAGCATCACGTCGATTAGGAAAATCTTTTCGAAGCTCCTCAAAATGGCTAAAAACAGCCTTTTCAACCTGTTATATCTGGAAAACTACTAACGCTATTCGTGTGAAACTACTCTAGGAGCATGCAAGGGATTTTGCTTGAAATTTTCTACCAATAAAAAAATGGGGTGACCACTGAAAGTGTCAGTCAGGCGAGTGATCTACGATACCACTGCACGCCGTTTCAGTGTCTTGCGCTCGAGGCGATACCGCACCAGAACTTCACAACTCTACTAACAACCTGGACCTCCCTACTTTTCCCGTGCCATTTTTATTTTTAATGCATGTAACTGCTGAGTGGTTACACTCCTATTCTGTCGAGAGGGTTTTTACGGTACTATGCCGGTTTTTCCCTTTCTCTTAGATTATGGCTTAGCTATAGGTACACTTAGGGACGTAGCCATGGCCCCAATTGCGGCCATGTTTGCCCAACCCCTCTCTGCCGCGATGCATGCCTCCTCTGCATTAAATTTCTCCCTTGTGGGCGTATGGGGCTCAGTCCTGAGACGCACTTAGTCCCGCTCCTTCCCCGGGCCTCCAACATAACACAGTGGATTAGGGTAGGTTAGGAAAAAAACCCGCACCAGATGAGCCGGTCAACTTCGCCCTTGACGTGTCTCACACAATTTTCATCATTATTATTTTATTTTTTATTTGTACCAGATATTTTTTTCTTATTTAAAACACAAAATGTGACTAAATTTGACTCTTATGAAATTTTTTTTATCTCTCATAGTTTTCGCGTAATGGCTTGTTAGTCATATGTACATGTTTCCGTTTTAACGACTACACTAAAACCAACTAATATACCAATTTCAAAAAAATCACTGTAGATAAAGATATTGCAAGCTACAATGACATGCTCATAAAATTAAAGAATAAAAATTATTTGAGTTAAAAAAAAAATGCTGAAACTAAAAATAAACATTTAAAAAATTCAATATTTTTTTTTAAATACAAATAATTTTTATTCTTTAATTTTATGAGCATGTCATTGTAGCCTACAGTGCCTTTATCCAATGTGATTTTTTTGAGTGTCGCCGACTCACCGTGGTATAAATGTGTGACATGTAGTGCAGCGCTGAGAGACGATGGCCGGATATATTAACCAGGAACAGGCCGACGTGATCTTTACATACATGCACATTGTCAGTGTATAGACAATAGAGAGGGGCAGCACGACTGTGTTTGTCAGTCGCTGCTGCTTCGTATACGCGTATACTTAAAGGATCTGTGGGGCCACTTGGAACAGCGTGTGTAACAGTGGTTTCACCACAGCATGTCGTGCACTGTATTGTACTGTTCAGGCATGGTGAATTAAGGACATGGTTTATACTTACCATTTTTTTTAGAAATATTGATTTTTTACGCCTAAACGAGAGCAGATACCAAATATCTGTTTGGCAGTTTTGTTTAAAATCGTCTTGTCCATGTTGGCTGATTTTTTCCAAGGCAGTAAATACTATCGTTTTAGCTGATTATGCAACACTAATGAAATTGTGGACAATTTACTTTTCAGCCGAAATAGTTTAATTTCTGGCTTTGAAAAAAAAATTAGCCATCACTTCAAAAAACTATTTTAAAGAAAACTGCCAGACATATTTTTGATATCTACTTTCGTTTAAGCTTAAAAAATAACTATCGCAAACACGGTAGAAACTAAAGAGCATTTGCCTTAATAAATACTCTTTAGCAGATACACCATGTCCGACCGTTTTATTCAGTGTTTAGGGCTCCTGGCTGGTGGGTCAAGGGGCCGGGTTCGATTCCCAGTTCCCATATCTGCTGTTATCTTCCCTGGGTTGAGAACTGGGTGTTGTGTTGACTCCTCATCCCTATCCTGAGGAAGGCTGTGGCGAACCATCGCAGTTTCAGACTCACCTAGTCGCTTCTCAGGTGTTACCTGCGAGGTCCATACCAGCTTCCGGGCAAAAAAAAAACACTCAACAATTCACACCACTCATTGGCGACCACGTGTCCATACAAATTTCTTTGTTCATTATCCTTTCAGGGATAGTCTCCTGCAGTTTGTCCCCATTTGTCGAAATTACTGCTTCTCTCTTGCTCTCTCTCTCTCTCTCTCTCTCATATATATATATGCGCGCGCTTCGCCCTCTCCCCTGCCAACATTCAAGGTGTAATGGCCCACTGAGAGAATGTTCTACTTTTTTTCCTTTACAAGATCCTTATGTTACGCTTCTTGTCTGTAATTTTGTAATTTTTATATATTTTTTTATTCTTGAACGGTTTCATCTCTCGCAATTAATGGACTTCGTATTTTATGTGGATTGTGCATCAGTTTAACAGATTTTGTAACAATTACTTTAACTGCGTGAATTCAGTATGATGCATACTAGGAACTCAACTGGTAAAAAAGAACAATGGCGAAGCGAAACAGAAGAAGTTGTACGATGTTTATAAATTCTTGTTACACTGCTGCAGTGTTGGTACGGTAGTTAACGTAAATTTAGGAACTTAACGTATAAACGTTCTGCAAAAGGACGTGAGTTAATTATGGTAAGCAACTTAACGCTCTCTTTGAGGTTTGTGATGTTCGGTAACTATCGAAATGAAGTTTAGGTGAATATTTCTAGTAATTGTCTTAGTATGTTCGATGTGCTTTTGTGGTGTTCATTGGAGTCTGGTGGCTGTCGCATACGAATTAAGTTTCACTCGTCATGCATTTTACAATTTTCTTGACTCTTTTTCGGTAAAGTTGCCGTAATCGTACCCTTCTGGACGTGTAATTAACCGGCGCGGCCCTCAAGCATTCGCAGCCGCTAGTTATTCGTTTCCAACACCCTGTTTGTGTGTAAAAGTTACTGTATCATAAACATTTGACGCACATTGTATTATAGACGCCAGAGTTCAGTTACACGGATTTTGAAACATTCAGTATAATAAAGGTGCAGGTAATAACAGCAGTCTCTTTCTCCATACGTTTAGCGCATAACTACAGTAATTTGCGTGATTGTCAGAGATGGTTGAAAAGCGCCAGCATATTCTCCAAACCATTGTATGTGGTACGACCAGAGCGAGGTAGCGCAACGGTAACACGACTAGATTCAGTTTCTTGGACGCACTCCATTGCAAAATTGAACGACTGTCAAAGATAAACTAAACAAATTTGTTTTCTTTGACAGTCGTTCAATTTTGCAATGTAGTGCGTCCAAGAAACTGAATCTAGTCATGAACTCCCATTGCACAGTTCTTTCAAAGATCAACGGTAAAACGCTGGACTCGCGTGCGGGGAAGGGGGGGGGGAGGTTCGATCTCTGACTCCGGCATCCTGATTTCGGTTTTCCGTGGTTTCTCGAAATCGCTCCTGACGAATACTGATATGGTTCCTCATCAAAGGCCATGGCTAACTAATCTACCAGCTCCTGGCATTGTACCAAGTTGTGTGTCACCATCTCTAATGCAATGACCTCGCTGACGAGACGTAAAGCCCGATTACCTTATACGTTATATGGCACGGTGTAGCTGTTTACAGATGAATCACAGACGTACAGTCGTAGTGCACCAAAATAAGCATTCACCCAGTCACATAGGTACTCGCTAGTATCGAAATAAAAGCGTCGGAAATGAATACAATACACAGGATGTTGTCAATTATGATTCAACCGCTAGAGTACAAATATGTCATGAAATAAATTGTTCTTGATAATTACTATATCGCCGAAATACCTTTCGAAATACTGGATTGCCTGTTTTAAGTCTCGGTTACAGTACCATTTGGAGTATAGAGTCAATAATTTGAGGAAACAATCATCACATCTAGAGGAACAGAAAAGTGTTACATGACCAAATGTAGGTCCGAAAACGCACCGTTTCTGCACTACAGTTCACATACATGACGTACTGTTCACAGCTGTTTTCACATTTATTTCTTCTTTTTATGTGCTAGTGACATAGCTTAGTGTGCAATGTACAGGACTGCTGTAATGACATACCACACCAACAGGATCATGCCCGCGTTATGTACTGTAAATTTATTTATATTTTTATTATATAACGTCCAAAATCAGACTTGGGTTGGTTTACAATTGGTACGAATAAATATTAATCATCGCATCGATATTGCAAAATAACATGGCACCAGCACTGCATCAACAAATAATGACTGTCACATTAAAATAATTTGAGATATGAAGTAATTATTATGCTAAACAAAAATTATTATTAGTACAATATTTTGAATAAGTATATGCCAACTACTGAGCTAAACCATGAAAAGGAAATAAAGAAAAGAATTATAATAAATAGTTACTATAATTTTAAATCATCCTTGTATGGGCTTAATAAACTGAATTGCATGCAGGATGGGTGCGTTCTCAGACCTATGACAAATTTAATATTTTCAGTTGCAATGATTTTCCCCCCAAAATATTGACATGCGATTTGACAAAAGCCTGTATTGAAGCCTAGCAAATAGTCAACTTTTCCCTCGATAAACCACCATCTCTAAGATTGTAGACCGCGCCAGTGTCTGACAAGATTTGGTGGCCGGAGGGTTTCACTACCGTTCATAATCCCGTGAACTTTACCCCAGCCTGGACCTAGTAATCCTCATCTCCAGTACAAATAGTTTGTTCCTTGTTAAATGTTAACGCGAGTTGATTTGGTAAGTTTTATTTTTCTGTATTAAGAGTGTGTGGTAGATAAACAAACGTTGAAAACCTCAATTGATTTCTACGCTTTTTTCGAAGCCTAAATGGATAAAATACTCAATGACAATCCTAGATAATGGTATTTGCCAACTTCTCAGAAGTTCGCAACACTGGAAACAATTTTGTTTAAAACGTTGGCTAAAACTATTGTCTAGGATTGCTATTGTTTAATTTTCGCAAATTGTCTTCAAGAAACCTACAGTTATAGATTGATTATTTTAACGTTGAATTATGTACCACGCCTTCTTAACGTAAAATGCAAATAGTTTTTCAAGTTTCAACATTTGACGCAATGAATGTACCTCAGTATTAATTTTTTCCCCAGTGAATGTGGTACATTCAGAAAGGTTGGGAGGCCTTTTACATACGCTGTGTTGAGGGAAATGACCCAGTGTTAGGCTGACCGTCTACAACTTGTCTGTGATGAACAGGACCGTAAAGGTCAGAAGGAAAGAATACATATAACACTTTTTACATTTGTTTTTAAGAATTTTAAAATTTTCATTGAGTTTTCCCAACTTTTTAATTTGAAGTGTACCGTACTCAGTAAGTCATATCGTGGCAAACAGATGTGTTGTTTTCGTCCTGTATTGTTTACTGAAATGTTTGTGTTATTAGTTTCATGTATACGTATTTGTGTATTATTCAAATGTAGGTAAATTATTTAAGGCCTCGCTCTTTAGTTTAGCAGGGGTTTCGAAAATATTATTTTTAACGCAAATTAATACATACACAAAAAAAAAATTCATTCTCTCAGTTTTAACACTTCAGACCATAGTTTGCATTTGAATTTTTCTGTTGCAATATACCAAACAGATTTTTAGATTTTTGCCTCTGAAGTGGCACATATTTTGTTGTCAAAATAAGTCAGAATGAAGCAAAATAATTTTTTTTTGCTAGTAAACGGTACATTATTTAAAAAGAAAAAAAAATGCGTATTGTATGACTGTACACAGTCTCAAATTTTTTCAAAGCATTTCGTTAAAAAAGTATTCAAGTTATTTGCAATTTTTTGAAATAAATGAAAGATCATGGCCTTAATTGATTAAATTGGGAAAGGAGAACTTTTATCTCAAGTCGGCCCAAGGGATGAAGTTCTGCGGAACGCACGAATACATTCACAAACACAAAAGACACACACACACATACACACGCGTCTGAAACAAACTAACACGCATACGCACACAAACAAACAGGAAGCTGATCTCACAAAGTCTTTATTTTCGAAGGGAAGTAGGTTAAAAATGCCAGCTGCGACAGCGACAGATAATGCTTTTGTTCTCGCGCGGCATAATGCGTCTTCCAGTATAGTCTGTCGCCTGCAAGACGTGCAGTCGGAGAAGCGTTGGAACATAACCACATGTGTGCCATCTGTTTGTAAGTTTAGGATAATTATTCATTAAGACGAAGAGACTGACTGTACGAGAGCGCTTACTGCCTTTACTGAGTTTTTAGTACGGGTTTTAAATCAATAGAACTACGAAGGAGTTACATTATTTCTTTATCACAAAAACGACGTTGGAAAATAACCCTATATGTAAACCCACATATATTGCACAGCACATTTTTGACGTATTAAGAAAAATACTTCTGTAATTTTGAGTTGAGTAACTAGTCTCGAGAAGTTAGACATTATCTATTTAATATGTTGCTTGGCTGCGATACTAAAAAATCGTTTAAGTGAAGTTCTTGACGTACTGGGATATTTTGGCTACAGCAAGGAAACTTACATAGACGATTGTTATTTTTGTATAGTAAAAGTAAAAAATTTGTATAATTGCATCGGAAGACAAACACATCATTACTTAAAATAATTATTGGGTTCGCTCGCGCGTAGGCCCCGTGTGTCAGTACGTGTGTGTGCGCGCATACGAAAAATGCATGTAAAAGTAGACTATGTTATAAACTCCAGCAGGTAATTTCTTGCGATAAAATGTGACAATATTAACCTTTTCCTGTAAATTGAGCCTTAATATATAGGGGTTTTAAAATGCCAGAAACTGCTTGCTTTTAATGAACAAATTGTTGGAGTTTTTTTTTTTGCAGATACGTTATATGTGTGTCTGCGTGTGTGTGCGTGTGTGAAATAGGGGTTACCTTTCTCTATTTGTGTTCAACTTTTTAACATTTAATAATTTATGCACCAGCACTTACAAGGGGATAAAAAAATTCATTGTGCCGCAGCAATCTTACTTGGTCAGTTTTTGATGTATTGATGTGGAACATTACTCAGCGCATTCATGTCCCGACTCTCACACAAACCAGCGATGCACGGTGTGTCCAAACCCATTTATCAGTAAATGTCGCGGTGAGTACTACGAGGTTTGACTTCGCGGCAGTTGGTCAAGAACATTTACTGAGCCAATTAATGTGAACAATACAGTAACTGAAACGACTGTTGCACAGACTTGCGTGTAAACAATTAACGTTAGGCTAGTGTGTTGTTGAACAATATATGCGCGTGCACACGCACTTGGTATTAAATATGCTTCTTACACATACCATAATAATGTGTGATGTGTACCGATGCACTAAAAAACCAGGACTTCTTGCTGCAAAATAAAATCGTGTTTAGTTAACATTGTGATTTATTTTGTAGCGTCTGTATAAAATGAAGCGCCCACACACATGTACGCTCGCTCATCAACACACTGCCCAAAATGCTGGACCTAATAACATAACATTTTGAGGTGGCTTCCCGTAGGCACCCACTAAGATGAATTTTTTTCGAAATTCGAATGTTAGAGAGTGAAAAGGGATGAAATGTATTTTAAATGAATCCTATGTAGTTCTTAAACCTGTTGAGAAGTCTATGTGTTTTTTGAATATGAACGAACCTTGTGTAAATACCCAAAAACACTTTTAGGATTTTTAAAATTTGACATTTTACGGGTTTAAAGGTGGAGAATGTCACGAATTCCGAAAAAGCAGGTACGACCACGGAAAAGTAATTTGAGAGTTGTTACTTATTGCCATTCTGTTGACACGTATATCTCTTTGGGCACAGACCTGTATATACACATTAAAATTATTAAGAATTCTGACCCATCTTGGCGTACTTGTTTGGAACACTGTTAGGATGTTTTGGGTTCGAATCCTGTGTAAGGCAAGGTGATGTGGAACTTACGTAAGCACATATTAATGGCAGCTGGCAAAAGAATTAATCACTGTTTGAAGTGTACAGTAACGTTGAACGTTGTTGAATGTTAAAAAATAGCGGACGTAGTCGTGATAGAGAGAGTTGAGTTGAGAGATTTGGACGGCTTTTAAACAGCTTAGGTTTTATGGTAGGTGAGGGGGGACACGAGGTGGATCTGGAGCAGCGTCGGGAATAAAGGGCTGGAAGAACGGGAGAGCCTTGAGAAATGTCATCGTCCTGCGGCATTCGTACAGGGCACAATTGCCGCATGGGAAGATCCGGTTGACTCTGCTGTGAAGGTTTCTGCCAATAAATATTAAGTTTGGGGAAGGGGGTTACAGACCGATTATAGAGGCAGTAAGGGATACCCAAAAAAACTTAATGGGTACTGCCAATGTACCTAAAATACCTGGTATGGCAACGCAATCTGAGGCAGCTATGGGGCGTTCTGTTGAACTAATCACCGTTTTTAACGTCATCAGAATAGTGTTAACTTCAACTAGTCATGGTCTTGTTTTGTGTATTTGCTACACGAAGTGCCTCTTCTCTGTCTTTTCCTTTTTAGTTTATTGTCGGAAACGACGATAATCTTATAAGAGCACTTTCATGCTCCTCCATGTCCTTCTTTTCCTATAAAACTTTCTAAAGCCTTAACTGAATTTAGCCAAGCTCAGTACATAGACCCCGCCGTATGCTCTTTTTCAAAATTGCTATTATTTTTAATTTTTACACACTAAGCCATGTCTCGAAAAAAACTTAACTGGTTCATACTAGACTGTCATTTTTACAGGTTGTCCTGTAGCAATTCAAAATATTTATGTACCATAAATGGGAGTGACTTTTGACTTTTGAGGCGTGGGTTGACTTTGGGACACTTGTATACTATTTTTGTTTTCCATAATCGTCAACTGTGAGTATTAATTACATGTCATGTGGATATTTATTATTCGGAATTTTTCGCAAGTAAATTTCTTTATTCACGACTGTCATACCCGACGCTTATGATATGTATCGTCCAATGTCTTTTAAATTAGCACTAGCCTACATAAAATTGATATAAACACATTTTCTCCAATTTTTGGGACAAATGTAATGCTATAGGCCTTGAAGTACAGTTGATTAAAATGTTCTGTCTTAGACTTTTCTTTGTAATTAGCAGTGTAGAAATACTTTACGTTAATTTGTTATAATGGTATGGACATGTTTGCAAAATTGGTGTTTGAGAGACAAAGGTTGCATACACATTCATGTATATAAAGAAAACTTTAATACATTCTAGTCTGACGATAACAATCATTCATAATAATAAAATTAGAGAAAACACAGATAGTATAAAAATTAATGTATATTTTCAAAGTTTTTTTTTCTGGCTGGGCAAAAATTATCTTAAGTAGCAAAAAATGTGTACTTATATATTTGTCGTTTATTACTACTGTGTAGCATTCAGCTATTCAGTGTGTGTAATCCACCCCATTATGATTGCACTGAATTACTAAAATAACATAGGCCCTACTTACCTCTCTCTGGTCTCGCTGATTATTAACTATAGCTATTTACATCAAATTTAAAATTAAAATTTTAACTTTTATCTTTTTAACAGATTTTACCTCTTAATCAATATTGTGTTATTTATTTTTCATAGTTAAAAATGCTTTATAAACGATATAGCGGAATTAGTAGCCCATAAATAGTAAATCCATTGACGTCTTGTTATTATTTTGTAATTGTTACAGGGCGCTAGAGGATTGCATGCATCCGCCATATTTCTTTCCTCATCCTGATATCAAGACCATACCAGGTGAGTTGACCTTCATTTATCTCTGCAATTGTGTCTTCGGTGGTTGTATTAGATAGCTCTGAGATTTTGTGTTCCTGCATGTTTCAACCTGTGACTTTGACTCTTAACGCACTCGTCTTGCCTTATTAACCTTATTTTATTTTAAATTGCTGTATAGTTTGAATTCTAATATGTTTGTAAGGCTGTGGAATTACGGGTAGTAGTTTTTCTTTCTAGCAGCCGTTTTTATAATTAAGAAATTTTACACTTGCATGAAGTTTATCTGTTGACATGAGCTTGTATAATTTTCAAGCTCAACACTACAGGATGTTACTGAACAACACCGACAAACTCCGGCAGGTGATACCTTATGAAAAAGCAAGCAGAAATTCTACTTTTCACTTGTCGCCTAAACTTAATATTAAGGGAGTATTGAGACACTGAATATGAAAATTTATAATCGGTATTTCCCCAAAATATCGGAAACTAAATAACATAAAAAAAAAAAAAAACAATATTGTCAGCATTGGCTAATGCTGTTGGGACCTTCTGACTAACAGTAAAAACAACTTGATACCTTCCACCCTTACAAAAATAATAGGGGTGGCTACCCTATAGTTGTATACAACTATTTTACCGTCAGGATTTTCGAACATTTGATGATAGTTAATTGAGAAACGAGACCTGTGTAACAGAAAAGGTCCTCTTGTTGCAACTGTCTTGGACATACCGTTTATGCTCAAAACACATTTGAATATTCGCGCAGACATACAGAGAACATCTGTGTGATGTGTTCAGCGTACAGACGATGGTGACATTCGCTGTTAAGAAGTACAATGCTGTTAAAGTCGCAGATAAGTTTGTTTCAAGCATTCTGCGTATCGTAGCAGTTATGGACGAAAATGGTAGGTCCCAGGCAGCTGAAACATGTCTAAATGGTATTATATTCGTCGTGCTGATAATGAACCAAACACGAGTGACTTGGGAAAGAAAAATAATAGTACAGTGTGGGTATCAGTGTGTTTTCTCTGAAGCATGCTAGTAGTATAGTTATCTATGTTTCTTCTGGCACAGGAGCCTGAGTGAGGATTTTGGTCGAGTGAGGATTTGTCCGCTACGTTCTAACGTCGCGGCCCCGGCCGCCATGTTTGATGTCCTTGACCATTAACTTGACATTGACATCAAGATCACCGAGTTTCAATTTACCAAAATTTTTCAAAATTTCGAAAATGAAAAAAAAAAAAAAAAAAAAAAAAAAACTCTTAAAAGTTAAAAAATTGCGAAAAATTCGTAAAAATTCAAAAAATTCAAAAATTTCGTAAAATTTCAAAAGTTCCAATAAAATTCCGTAAAATTTCGAAAAAATTCGAAAGAAATATTATTTTCATTATGTTTCCGGACGCCACCTTGTTTCCGGCCGCCATATTGTGGTTTCTTCCGTGTCTTCCGAAAAATTTTCGATTTCGCATTCCATCCGAACCCCGCACGTATGTGATAAATACGATTTAGTAAAATTCTTTTTACATTAAAACTCATTAATAAAAAACTATGTAATAAAAAACTTTTACATAAAAATTATTTATATTAAAAGAAATCGCCGACACGTCTTACCTGGACGAGCTTCAGAGACACACTGGCTCCCCCCCACCACTTTTAACATTTATATACATAGTCACCATACCCCTTCTCCTATTATCCTTTCCCCTCCCCTACCCAGCATGTATTTTAATTGGTTGTTGTTCACATGATGATTTCCCCCCTCCCTTTCCGTAACTTTACCACTACTTTATTATCCATCGTCTGAACATTATTTCCTGTATAACTCTCACTAAACCAGCATGTCACCTATGACTTCACATAACAGCTGTATGACCCTGAGAAGTAATAACCATCAATTGAGACTATGTAATTATCATCAATTTTTAAATTAATAATTTTTTAAAATATTGTTAAAATAATTTTAAAATTTTATTTAGGTGCCATTAATGAATACTACGTAAACATCACTGCCTTCTTAACTATATCCGATCCATTTCCATTAAAATAAACCAGTAAACTATTAAAAACCTTTTTGATTAATACATTTTATTATAACTACAAGGAATTTATTTCCTTCAGATCTCCATCGTCGATATTCAAACTCCTACCAACTTAGCCAAACGTCTTTCGACTTCCGATAAAATCATTCAGTCGTTTAAAGAAAATAAATTATTCTGGATACTTAAATATGCAAGGCTCTTCAACTACTTTCAAACATGGCGTACACCATCCAAACAACATCACTCCATCGAAGAAACTGACATGGCATTTCATATCCATCCCCTACACCCCCGCACCTACCAACCGCTCCACAACCACTACCCCCACCCAACTCTACCTTCACTCTCCAACAGTCCTGTCAGAGCCTGTCAAACTGATCATCACGCTCTTCTACTGTATATATACACAGATATGACTTTCTCTCTGCTTAGCGAGCAGTTACATGTACACGACAACTCGCAGCTGTGCAACTAGCATCAACAAATGTGAAATCACCGACACCGACCAGCTTCCATTCCAGATCAGCTATTTTAGTTTCATACGTTACTATTTTTTTTCAATCCTGTCTTTACTTTTTTACACAAAATACGTATTTAAATCTTAATAATTATTCTTGTCAAATTCTTCTAGCTAAATAAAAACTCTGGTTTTCCCAATCATCACATTTTATTTACATATACCCTATAATCATCTGCTTGTAAAATAAACACCACTTCCCTTGAAAATACATTCAGTCTTCACTTTAAAACAATCACAGTCATGTCCATAAATTGCCTGATTAAGCAAAAAAAAAACATAGTTTTATGGCACTCATTAACTTCGCGTCGTCACAATGCAAACGTGATTACTAATGCCTCGTAACAGAAGCATCGTGAGTCAGTTTTCAGGAGTCAGTTTGCAGGAGTCAGTTTGCAGGAGTCAGTTTGCAGGAGTCAGTTTGCAGGAGTCAGTTTGCAGGAGTCAGTTTGCAGGAGCCAGTCTGCAGGAGCCAGTCTGCAGGAGTCGGTCTGCAGGAGTCGGTCTGCAGGAGTTAGTTTGCAGGAGCCGGTCTGCAGGAGTAGGTCTGCAGGAGTCGGTCTGCAGGAGTCGGTCTGCAGGAGTCGGTCTGCAGGAGTCGGTCTGCAGGAGTCGGTCTGCAGGGGTCGGTTTGAATCAGTCGGTTTGAATCAGTCGGTTTGAATCAGTCGGTTTGAAGCAGCCGGTTTGAAGCAGCCGGTCTGAAGCAGCCGGTCTGCAGGAGTAGGTCTGCAGGAGTAGGTCTGCAGGAGTAGGTCTGCAGGA
>PNEQ01035525.1:0-45444 GCA_003012365.1 Medauroidea extradentata | reverse complement strand
TTTTTTTTTTTTTTTTTTACTTTCCTGGTAAGAAACTATTTTCGCAGAACTGTTATTTACGGACATTTACGTATACGTGCAAATATAGATTTTACAGAAAACGTCTTGGTAGTGACTCCTCTTAAGGATTTATTAATTTAACTGTCATTTTAAATTACACGAAGAAAAATTAGGAAATAGCCTATGCGATTTTACTGTATTTCTTTTTTGTTACTACAAAGACAAGTCATCCGTAACTACTAACGCGTTGCTACGTCCTAAAGAATCATTAAAATTGTACGATTTATTAGCTTGACCAATTTCTAGATAATCATTCTTGGTAGTTTTTAAGTAGTAGTGTCTTTATAGTCGCGCAGAGTAAATACAAAAAATATATACATAATATTGTAATTTCCCCGTTTTTATTCATAATTTGAAATAACTGATCAAATAGCATAATACGAAGGAGAAATTACAACTGTAACCACTGCACGTGAAACCAGCCTGGTTAAAACTTTCCACTTTCTCGCGTGCACTTTCAAGAGAGCTGCTCTAAGGTTTTGAGTAATTCCAGCCCTCTACAACGCACAAAATCGCAATATCAGACCCAGAACGTAACCTTCTCTTCAACAAAATGAATTTCGGCATTGAACTGTAATACGGCCTCTATATTACGGATTAGCCGACGCCGGTTCGCCACACATATTTCATTTACTTCGTCGTGGAAGAAGAGAGGAAGCACTCCCGTTTACTGTCCGCCAGTGAACCCTTGGGCTAAAACGTCCCGAAGCACACGTGAATCAACTTGAAAGGAAATGACCAGAAAGTACATAAACATCGGGAGTGAGATTACCTCACGAGGCAGGAAACACTTGATTGTCAAGAAGTACGTTTTCACGTCAACAGAAAACCACATTTCGTTGAGTTCAGCAACGGCCGACTAAAGGTGGTTTCACAATGGACGACTTGAGGTACACGCCCTCTGACGTCACACTGTACTGTGGTAAACAAAGCTTGTTTACAAACATGCTGATTTGTTAGTTGGTGACGGCAGAAATAAAAAATTTTGTACGCTCATAGACTTGCACGCAAGGGTAAAAAATACTAGTTTCAATATCATGGTTGAGATACGCAAATAATGTATAAGATCAATGTTTACCTGAAAATGCGGCAGATTCCAAACAAATAATCAATTTTCTTGGCATACACCTCATCCGGGACACGTGAAGCCTAACACCTAAATGAAGGTTATGTTCGGTTGCAGTATCCACGGAGGTAGCAATTGTATCCCACGCAAGACTTAAGCTCCGCCTCTTTTCAAGTCGTCCAAATTACATAACAGTACACATAGAACATAGGTCGTTCGCACAAGAACTAGCCTCTATGTATTCTTACCTACCGGGTTCACAACACCAAAAGAAGTGGTCGTTTACATGGCGATACTGACATAAGAAACTGTAATATTACATTTTTTTTGTGCGTACGCAAACGACAACAACCAATGACAGCAAAGGAGTTTGTGAATGTCCGCCATGTTGGTTTAACCTCCAAAATTACACGTGAACAAAACAAAGCTAGAATAACAAATTTTAATGTTAAATAAAAACTATGTTTCTAGGAACTTTGAATGTGTATTTACTTTTATCTCTAAATACGATTTCACTTCAAATGTTTTAAAAGGCCTTCAGTTGACTTTTGTATAGCAAGGAATATTTCAGATTTGTCGGTAAAATGTCATTGGATAAACAGAAATAATTCAGCTGTGAACTAATTTTGCACAAGACGTCTGGTCGTACACAGTTTCTACTGCAACGTTATATGTTTTACAATTGTGAACCAACCTTAAAGCGGCAGCAACACGCAGGGGTGACGTCAACTACAGACGGTACCTCAAGGCGACCTCCGGCGTCATGGGGCCGGTCGTTACCCCGGGGGGCAGCGGCTGTGGGAAGAGGAACACTATACCGAGGAAATGCTGATGTAACGTGGCTGCATGTGCAGCTGACTAACCTGAATGTTCCCGCTGAGTGAGGCCACCTGTCCTGCCGGACGAGATGTCGCAACTCTTTCCTTTCTCCACATGAATGCCAACTCACTTCCCTACACATTTTACGAGGCATTCATTGCCTGGCAGATAAAATAATACACGTACCAAGACCGCAGAAACTTAACAAAAAAATTTGTTACTGATTTTTGAAAGAACTGTGCAATGGTAGTGCATGACTGTTGTGATTTAGTTGCTTGGACATACTCCATTGTGAAGTAAATGTCAAAAGAAAACTAAAAAAAAAACATAAATAAGCAGAGTATGCTTTAATCAACAGGATACATACACAACATAAAATTCCAAAAACGGAATCGGGTAAAAAAAAAAAACAAGGAACAAACAGATAATAAAAGATTTTTTTCTCATTTATTATCTGTTTGTTCCTTGTTTTATTCGACCCGATTACATTTTTGGAATTTTAAATTAATTTAAATTTACTGGCTATTAGTTACTATGGGCAATAGAAATAAAAATTAGGTTATATTTCCCAACTCGCATCCCCCAACATTTGGCACCGCGAACATTCAGTATTCTAGACGAGGAGTTACGACCAGTGAAGGACGAGGAGACATGTAACAGACAAGAGGGCGCGCCTAGCAGGACATGTGGATGCCGCCAGCATGTACTACGTCTCACCAAGGTCAGCCGCTGAAGACATCGCCCCCCTTCACACCGGAGGTGCGCACACGAATTCACAGAAGTACGAACCAGGGAAGAACAGGAAAACCCTAATACATTCACGCATTTCAACACTGTAATATTCCGAGATCTGGGTGGACAAGCAGATAATTGGCGGCATATACACTATTCATGATAAAGTGAACTTTCTTACAGAACCTTACACAAAAGAATTTTTTTTTTTTACTAATTTATTGTAGTCTAATGCGTTAACATTTGTAACAGGTGAAAATTATGCACATATTTATTAGTCTCGTGATAATGTTAACACTAGAAAAAAATTGAGGAAAGATACAAATAGGTCGAAAAAGTGCTCGCTTCCTGCGAATAGCCTATACCACGGTGAACCGTGTTTCGTTACGCTGACTATTATACCTTAGTCTGAGTCTTGCACTAGGCGACGTTACTGAAGACTTGTGTTTGTTTTGGAGGTACGTACCGACGTTTCCCTAGCCAATACTGACCGTTGATTATCTTCGCCAGCTTATTTCACCTCGGCATTCATCTTACTGGGCGAAAACAAGTGCATTTGTGAACAGGGCAGCCAATTTCGACTTGCCACGATTGCTCACTACAGTTAGAGATGATGGTTAATTGCGGGAAAACTTGACTGTTTCTTAGCTTTCAACACACGTTCAGCTTACCAGAAGATTACCGGTTTTAGCTTTAATTGGAGCTGTTGCCCTATTTGACTTAGCCAATAAGAATCCCGATATTGTAATATTTGATGCCTGTTATTGGTCTGCAGACAGCTACGTTGTGTCAGACGTGTATCACCAAATCAAACAATTGCAAGAAACCACAGTGTTTTCTAGACTACGTTGACACAATAAAATTTCGCGGTATACCTAGTTTTCGCGAAAATATTTTTGCAGCACTTTGTTTCAGCGCCTTGCGTGCACACCTGCACCTCTGCTTTGTTGTTAGTGACTGGATGCCGTAACATACAACGTCGTGTTGTGTCACAGTTATCCATGTACTGGTTGGCACAGTCAAAAGAATAATAACTCTGTACAATAACACTCTGTCAATAATCATGAAGTTAAGCTGCAAGTGTGCACGTAAGGTACTGAAACAAAGTACGTAAGGTACTGAAACAAAGTGTGTGTGAGGGGAGGGGGATCTTTTCGCGAAAACTACCCGGCCCTAGGTATACTATCACCTTCAACTATAGTTGGGGACAGTAAAATTTCGCGAATTCAATAACATGCATGTTAGAATCAACTATCGAATGCACACTCAAGCCCCGACCAGTCAACCAGCTGCTATTCAGTGGAACAGCATACAATAAACGAATAGACGGGGCTTGGGTTAGCGTAGCACGTGGGTCATTGAATTCGCGAATTTTCCTGTCCCTAACTATAGTCTATATCACATAGGAGTTCCAGTTTTTGACGGCTATCAAGACAACCACGTGTTCAAATGTCTATAGAAAATGTATTTTTATTCCGATGTACTGCACCGTTTGAGAGCTAGCCGAATGTGTTTGTGCAAAAATCACCTGTGCCAGAGTACAACGCTGCTTGGCAACTGTGTAGAATGCATTATAACAAAACTGACAAAAAGTGGAAGCCTAACATGAGACAGATTATACTAACCATTGACCAGACGTCCTCCACGTAGGGATGACATGACGATGTAGTCTCCAGTCTCGGACAAAAACGTCCTTATATCTACCAGCTACCCGATGGTCGAAGTAGCGTTGGTGCCGAAATTTTCAATAGCTGCTAGACGGACGGCGTTGGTTTGATACAAGGGGGAGTTTTACGACGATTTCATTGTATTTTCAGTTTTTGAGCAATAACATTTATTCCAATTGTATTATCAAAATTTTCTCTTCGACAGAACATATGATATATTATTGGTAAACTGCTCGACATTAATACTATTCATTAATTTGTCATGCAGAATAATTGCAAGGGAATTCTTCGAAGTTAACATATAATTCTGTTGCAAAATATATTTGTAATTTAAAAAAATTCTTAACGTAACAAAAAAAAGTTTCCAAATTAAAAAATAAAAATACAAAACATTGTTTGAATGGATTTTTATAAACGTACAGCCCTAGCCCGTGACATTTATTTTCACTGTGAATTATTTCGTTCCATTGTGTTCATTGGTTTCCGGGGGGGGGGGGGGAATTATTTTGTAACAGGGTATTGTATTCCCAAGTAACGTTTACAAAACTAACACAGTTTCATACAATTACAAAATTATGATTTTTCCTTCTGAAACATCCTTAAGGAACTTTCTTTGAATTATAACAAAAAAACTGATTTCATATATTTTAATGGCGGACCAGTAGAAAATATTCTGCGGGCAGTCTATTGGGAAGTTCTGGCTAAAATTCTTAGAAACAAAAATAAATTGGAGGGGGAAGACAGAGTACGTCAGTTGTTCGGTTCTCGCACCGGACATGCTGTTGCATATTGCATGCAGTCGTGACCCGGAGGAAAGTACGGGTGTTGGGGGAGGGAGGGGGGAAAACCAGACTCGCTACTTTTCATCCTCGGCCCTGCTTCGTCCCACGAGGACTGCGGAAGGGGTGGGTAAATAATGCAGTGGGGAACATCCCCAGCAAGGCGGCCGGTATCTCACCGCCTTTAAACACGAGGGAGGCGGCCGTGTGGGTACCGTTACCGACTATTGCAGAGGTATTTTACTGGGCGCCATCGCTGCGGTCAATATCCTCCAGGTGCTTCCAGGGAAGTTACACATACAGGGTGTAAATGAAAGTATGTTACAAACTTCGTGTGGTGATTCCTTGTCGAAAATGAAGTACAGTTACGTCAGACGACTTTTCGCTTAGCACACTTCGTAAGGGAGTAATACGGCCTAGAAAAAATGAATTTCAAACTAGTTTATTAGTACAAAATCGTAAACAACATAACATTAAATCATAATTCGCCGGATACTGTGTTCTGCAAACACTTATCGACAGTCCGTAAAAAATGTGTTTCGAATAACTTACACCGTCATCAAAATAATGGGGGTGGTCACCCCCTTTCCAGCTTAGACGTTGGTGCCAACAGATTTTATGGACATGCAATGCTATAATTGGTATCAAGAGACCCCGATGAACAAAAAAGGTCGTCTTGTTGTTACACATTAAAGTGAAGCATGTCCGAGAAAATGGCCAAAATACAGTACGTAGATTTAGTGGGCTGACACTTAGGCAACACACAGTACACCGAATGATACGGTACTGAAAACAAGTGCAGCAGATACTTTACTGTAATTAAAACGTTCACAGCCGCATACGTGATACATGTTTACTTGAATATCACAACAAGCGCTCGAATGTTCGGCCACCTTCAGTAATACATGCATTGCAACGATGCAACAACGACAGTCGCACACGCTGGAACAGGTTGGCATTCGTCCGTATCACTTCGCCTGCTGCAACGATGCGTGCGACGAGCTCCTCTGCCGTGTCCACTGGCGTCTCGTAGACAAGGCTCTTCATGTGACCCCACAGGTAGAAATCCAGGGGTGATAGATCAGGGGAGCGAGGAGGCCACGTGACAGGTCCTCCCCTGCCTATCCAGCGTCCTGGAAATACTTGGTTGAGGTACTCACGAACAGCACGATCATTGTGAGGTGGTGCCCCATCGTGTTGTAGCCACATGCGGTCACGTATCAGCAGCGGCACGTCCTCTAGCAACTCGGGCAGAGTGTAATGCAAGAACCATAGGTACACGTAGCCATCAAGACGTGCTGGTAACATGTACGGTCCCACTAAGGTATCATTGACTATGCCCGCCCACATGTTGACCGAAAACCTCTCTTGGTGGAATCGCACAACCCTGGCATGTGGGTTTTCTTCAGCCCACACATGGCTGTTGTGAGCATTGTACACACCATGACGTGTGAAAGACGCTTCGAATATTATTCTCCAATTTAGTCCAGGATTCGCATGGTGTGCTTATCATGCGGTTGTTTCTGGACAACTTTACTTAATTCGTGAAACATTCACTGGTGAGTGGCCGGGTTTTGCTTAAAAAAAAGTTTAAAACTTTTAAAGTCCAAGAAACTGCATTTTACCGGAATTAAACACAATGAAAAAGAAATTGTAGTTTTGAAATTTTGGTGGTTTGCGTGTTGGGCAGGTTGCAATTTTAAATATTTGCCTTTAAGAATGTTCTAACTAAACATACAGCAAGACATTTAAGAATTGCCTTACTGACGTTTCATTTATTTACTGCGCAGTTTCAAATAAAATAAGTGGAACTAGGAAAATAGGTTTCGCAATAATATGGTAAAGAGAATAATAGTAAAAAACAGAAGCCTCTCGTGTACATTGATTTAAAAATTTTCCGGAATTTTTTTGCAAATATCTATGGATCGTTTTTCATTTTCCACTTCAACAATACCTACACAGTGCGACACATTATCAAAAATAAATACAGCGCTCTTGTGTAGTATTCAGACAATAATCCTGAATGCTACTGACCTAAACTGTAAAACCCACGGAAATATTTAATTCGTGTAAGGAGGTCTATTTGGCATATCACTAGAGCCACTGGTTTTTGGTGAAAAGAAAAATTGCACCGTCCTGTTTCGAAGACCACGCGCACGCCTGCAACTCCCAGCATTTTGAAGAGCCACCAGCAAATCACAGACGCGTGGTGTCGCAGTAACCTTATTCTCATTGGCTCAGTCAAATCACCGACGCCTCTACACAAAGACAAGCTGCCAATATCCATGAAGCATAGCTACAGACATGCATGTAAGGCATTGAAGCAAGTTGGTGCACAATTTGTTCTGAAAATCAGTATCTCTACATATCGTGTAAATTCATGTGAGGGGTAAAGTCCCAAGAATCCTGCCCGTGGAATGTAGAGATGCTGTAAAACATGCTCCTCGACTTCAAGGAAGCCGGGCACTGACTTGCGGGTTTGTTCTGCGCATGTCAGTCTCCGCCTCTTGGCTCCGCTGCACAGCTGTCGTGTCCGCTAACACTTCCAAGGAGTGTTCGCGACCGTAACGCGAAAAGAGGAGTGTGTACCGGTTTGAAATTTCCGCGCCTGACGCGTGGGAACAGCGGAGCTATAAGAACCAGAATATCACGCTTGAGGGGAAGCATAGCGCCTTTATTAACAGCGCGCCAAACTGTCGTGCCAGGTGTTCGTTGTAGTCCTATTCCTGACTCTAAAACTTTATTTTTGGATAGTATGACGTAAAGGCCAGCACACGCACCTCGTTATACACTTCCAGGTGGTATGTTCCGAGTTATAACAGTCTTAAAAAGAGCCGTTTTTAGTCGTTCTGAAAAACCGAAAATGTTTCTAACGAGCTTGCTGAATGTTTATAGTTACAGAAGCGTAGTTTCAAATGTGTGTTCTCTTCGTAGACAGCGCTGAAGACCTAGACGTTGAGTGCTGACCAAAATATGATCATTTCACTTCTCGTAGATAAACGTATCATGATCTTAGAGTTGGCAACCCTACACGGCACGCACAGTCCAAACATGAACAACGGACAAAGCCAACTATTATTTGGCACAGTCGTCTGAACACTCCCAGGTTTCCCTCACTTTGCACACACGACATGTTTGCGCACTATCTCGGACGACAGCAAACAAACGAATCTGTAGGCAGGGTTATCTCAGATTTTTATAGCTCCGAGGTTAACAGCAGTCACGAGATTTACAAACTCAATGCCATGTACGATTAAGAACATTTTCCTCGTTCCTTTATTCTACGGACTGTTCTGTTAAATGAATAAAACAATTGTACGCCCTGTTCACGGTAAAGCGAGACCTTTTTAAGGTCCTGCTAGTATTTTGTTTGCAGCAATTCCTGCATGGCCAACCCTTGTTTTTCAGTGTATACATGTTCCCATTTGAGTAGACAAAACCTGCTTATATATTACACTGATTTAAAAATTTAACGTTTCAGACCACAATACTGTATAATTATTAGAGGTTTAAGCAAGTTAGCAGGGCATGAAAAAGTGCTCACACTTTGTCGTTAATGGCCTATAAAACCTAACACGTTTGCAAAATAAACTCTGTGGCTCTTAAGCTGCATGCAGTTCGTCATTCGAAGAAACAAAAGAGCCATCCAGTTCCATTTCTCTACAGCTTCTTTCCCAACAACAGCTAATACATCCAATAAGTGAAATGTAGAACATAAAAGGCCAAGTAATAGGAACTGTTATCACTTAATATGTCAACTTATGACACGCGTAAAGAGATATACTCGAGAACCTTCTTTGCAGAGAAATTCCTGGAACTTAAAACTCATTTTAGCGTGCGCTTATACAGAGTGCGTCAACGTAACTTCCTGTTTCGAAATGCGCGGCATTCGGGCTGAAGATGTCTTAGCGGGGCAGGAATGGTCTCATTCGAGAAGCGTGGGTGTAAAGTTTTGTTCCCCACCGCTGGCAACCGCCATCATGCGTTGGAAGAGTGAGGAGAGTATGTAAACATGTTGAAGGAATTTTTTTTTCCCCACGGCTAGATGAACTGGACTTGGGGAACTTTTGGTTCCAACAAGACGGAACAACGGCCCACACTTCAGAAGTATCGATGGCTGTGTTTTGAGGTAACACTTCCCGAAGTGCCTCATCTCAATAAGTGGCGATTTGAAGTGGCCAGCCCGCTCCCCCGATTTGGCCCCTTGTGATTTGTTTGTGTGATTTAATATATTGCGTTTCTGTCAACCGTCAAAGGATCCTACACGCTCTGAAGGCCAACATCCGGGCAGAAATTGCCAACTCACCCACTTCTATGCTGGTAAGTGTCATGAGAAACGCCAGAAATCGGCTTACTCGGCAAATGGATAATTGGGGGAGTTACCTACCTGATTAGATTTTCAAAACTGTGTAAAACCAAACTTTAGATATGTACCTACAACATAAAAATTTAAATGGAAACTTTCTGATTCGCATAATAGGTTTTATTGCCGTGTTAAGAAAGGAAGTTACGTTGCCGCAACCTACAAGTAGAATCAGTAGCGCAAAATTAACAAAAACTTTCATGTAAATGTGCTCGCTGTGGCAACGTCAAGTCAGCAAGCAAAAATGAAACGTAATCTCTCTCACTATCCAGTTCGTTGAAATGTAGCACGGAGTAGGCTACAAAGAGACTGAGAGCCGTATCTATAAACGGCTTTCGAATGACAAACCAACTGCTCACCAATGCTTTCTCTATGGGGATAGCAGTTAGTTGACATTCCTATAGATACGGCCCTGAATATCAGAGTCAAGCGTCTAACGTATGTCAGTAATAAATAAACAACCAAACCAAATTGGTGTGATTCATATCTCAATAACATGTTCTGTGGCAACGTCAACTTTTCCGATTCGCCAACAGAAATAATTTTCCATAAAGTTAAATTTTTGCGCAAAATACACGCGGCAATTTTGTGCAGAACCATGCCAATCCCATGATTTAGCTAATTTTCTTTTCAACTGTACACACGTTACCAACAAAAAAAAATAACATTCCTAATGTTTATTTGTGATAATATAATTGTCAAGACCTAAGTAAAAAAAATTTTTTGCCAATTTCTACTTGAAAAATTTTCGACTCGCCTAGTACTTTGAAAATCTAGTACTTTATATTTCGAAATACACACTGATCATTTTTAAAACAATCTATAACAATCACAACAAATATAAATAATTTCACAAATTTCGATAAAATCGAAACTCGTTTTATTCATACTACCTTACATGAAACAGGCTAATACCAAACTGGATTGTGTGTCAAGTTATGAAATCCTAAAAGTGTATATTCAACTCTTGTTACGCCGCCATCAAAGCTTAACAAAAATACATGTTTCATTTCGAGAATTCCACGTAGTACTAGTTACAATTCACTGCTTCATGTCTTCTTCCATGACAGACATCGCAAAAACTAAATATACTAGTAGTAATAACTAATGATAAAGGTATGCATTTCAAGTCACTGAAAAGAAAAAACCAGCATCCTAAAGTCTGCATTTTGGTTTTAGAAAACTACGTTAATAACAAAATCCAAAAGCGATGAAATCCTTTTAAAAAAAGGCGACACCTCATCTGTCTTGAATCTTGATTCTTAGGACGCGATGCTTCATGTAACATCCAGCTCGCAAATTCGATGTAGAGTAACAACCGTCAGCGTGAATTAATATTAGAGCCCACGATTTTTTGGTGAAAATAATTGTGCAACAGTTTGCTTCAATGCCTTACGTGCACATCTGCAGCTTTGCTTCATGGTTATTGGCCGACTGTTATTATTGCACAGACGTGGCTCAGTTGACTGTGACAACAGGAACAAGGTTACTGCGACACCACACGTCTGTGATTTGCGAGTTAAAAACAGCCAATCACTGGCCATGAAGCAGCGCTGCAGGTGTGCACGTAAGGCTCTGAAACAAATTGTTTTCACCAAAAATCGTGGGCTCGAACTAACACGTATTTCCAACAACGAATGCCTAGAGCCTACGATTTCTCGCGAAAAGAATTCTGCAACAGTTTGTTTCAATGTCATATATGTGCACATCTGCTTCGTGGTCAGTGATTGGCTGTTTTTAACTCTCAGCGTCTAGGGTTATACCCGCAAATCACAGACGTGTGGTGTCGCAGTAACCTTGTTCCTGTTGGCACAGTCAAATGAGCCACGACTGTGCAAAAATACATTCTGCCAATAACCATGAGGCAAAGCTTCATGTGTGTACATAAGGCATTGAAACAAAGTGTTGCACAATTGTTTTCGCGAAAAATCGTGGGCATTAACACAACGCCACTTCCATTATTGCCAGTAGCACATTTTCTACGACGTCCAGCACTTCAAACACGATCCGGCAGACAGCGTTCCTGAGAATGTATAAATACAATTCAATCCGGGAATATACATTAATTTAATTACAGGTCAAAGCAGTTTGTATTCGACGTGTCAAAACGACTGTATAACTTTTCACAGGCGAAGAATGTAGTATGTAGTAAACTACAGTGCTCTCCAAAAGTCATTACTGAAATATATTGCATAGTAAAATTTAAACCGACACCTTGTACAGGACGAGGTAAAAGTAGCGCTCCGTATAGAAAGTGTCACCAGTTAACGTTACTATGCAATGGTGACACGAAATTTCACTTATTACCGTATGATGATGTATCTGCAAAACACACAAAAATATATCCACTCAACTTTTGCATTATCATGTTCGCAGCTGACACAGTTTTAAAATAGTAGGCGACTTTTGCCTCATTATGTACAGTACAGATCATAAAGCTGTTACTAGAAGAAACTTATTTTCGATCATGACCGGAAATGAAGATTTACTTATCAGATAGCGAATGTGTTTTTATCAACACTAAACGGTTTATCAAACGCCGAACCTACACAAGATGATTCAGGTTCCAATAACAGGTGCTCTCAGGGAATCTGTGGCCGTGAGCGGTAAAGCGCCCCACTATTTAGGTAGGAATTAAGTCCACATAACTAAGCTCAATCGCCAGAACGTTTCTGCTTACCTGAGACAAGTGGAGGCTATGTTCACGAGGCTCAAAAATAAATCAAAACGCTGAAACAATAACGCAATTTTATCTATAGATTACCCGATATAATTTCAAAGCTTGTGAAATTCTAACAATCTAGTTTATGCTACAGTATTCATGTCAACTGGTTTGCTTCTCGACGAAACCTGGCTAATACGAAAGAGATCCGTACGTCAGCATGAGGAAATGATGGCACACGCAGCCCTGAGTTAAATGCATTTGCCTGCGATAAAAGCCAAACGAAGACTATTCACTTGAAATTACATTATTATTTACTCACACACACACATAGGAAATAAAAAGACTTGTAAAATAACTGTTCCACGTCAACCTCGCTTACCGAGGTAACAACAAAAATAATAATTTGCTTACTAGCGGTTAACGAAATACAAGAGTTTAATCAAACAAAAGCCACGATAGATGAAGCAACAGAATAGAGCCCCTTTTAACTAGGAGATTCAAGATAACATCAGAAACCGTAGACATAAGTCTGTATCCAGAACATACATTTACACTACAATGTAAGATATGAAGAACATAGTGTTGCAAAAATCCGTGATTCTGCAGTGTTACTGGCTGTGCCGAACTCTTGCAGCTCGAAAATCAGTCTAAAAGATTATCGAGTTAGACGAAACTACACAACGTGGTCGTAACATAGAGTCGGAAGTTAAATTTTAGCGGCGATCAGCGTCACTTGTGTGCTAAACAGGAAAAGTTGCCTTTCAGATATCAGCCACCTACAAGAACAGCAGAAGACCCCGCGAGGGGGTCGGGCCCGCCCGCCTCGATCTGCGAAGGGCGTGGCCACGTGCTTATTCCCGTAATTAGGCATTGTTTGGCGTGTATGTGTGTGTGCGAGCGCGCGCCCTGCGACGTGACGTCACGTCCTGCGCGGGGGAGACAAGGTGACACGCGCCCTCCCGCTCGTGTGCCTGAGTGAGTTGCGACACGACACGGCATCTGCGAGTACCGGCGCAGATGAGTTGGGCAATACCACCTACTTCTCCGTCGTCAACGTCTCTATGAGCGTGCGTCCCTCGGTTCTGAGCGTCGTTTTACGTATTGTCATATCACAATTTTAAGGCGTAAGTTCGATCCTTACCCGGCGCCTCCACCAAATGTTAAAAATTCGCATTTTATTACATTATATCTCACCGTTTGCATGATGACGGATGTATCGACAGACGGCATTATGGGTCTCGACCCAGGACCATCCTGGCGAACTGGTGACGGCTGGAAGGCTCGCAAAGACAGACTACGTTTCCCTCGATACACTGCGCTTTATTTCAGTCTTCAGCGCGAGTGAAGACAACCACCGAGGCTCTTGTTAGTATTTGCAACTAGGAGTTTCACCGACAACCGCTGCTAGCCTCGTCTTCTAGGTCGAGGCTCTCGTTATACAGAAGTCTGCCGTGCGAACTGTTTTCACTGTATTCGGCGAAGGAACTTGTCCTCCCTTGTCCACTCAGCGTCATCTGGCCTAACACCGCGGCAATCTGGATTGGTCAGCGCTTAACGGGGAGGTTTTCAAACACTGGCGACGGGTGATACCAGAGGAGTACGGAGAAGAGCGTCGGAATGAAGGGGCGGAGGAAACTGGACATCCTTGATAAAAACCCGTCTACCAACGGCATCGTCTGGTACGATTCCCACATTCATTGCGGGAGGTCTAACCGCTGCGCAAATCCCTATTAGGGTTCGATTCCTGGCGGGATCGCTCCCGATTTCATGGCGTGGGAAATGTGACGAACGTTTTTAACGTTGACCAGGGCATTCTTGTTTTCCCTGCCATTGCGTCCCGCCGTCTGTTCGCTCACCACTTGCCTCATCGCTGCTAAGCGCAGGACGCTAAACCCGAGCGGTATGCTGAGCTTCGCCTGTTACAATATTATTTGAAAAGTGCTAAACACGCATAAGTTACATATGCAGAGTAATAGCATTTATAGAACGTTACACACGTGTATACCCATTTCAGGTTCACCATTAACCTTCAAAGCGTATTTTATAGCAGCCAGAAATGGCGAAAATTGGTGCGGTATTAAAATATTGGTGCAAAATCAATTAAAGGGCAATAACCGTGTGTAACGCTTCTTTATAGTTAAGAAGGCGTGGTACATAATGCAACACTTAAAGCATTAATCTATAACTGTACGTTTCTTGAAGCCAATTTGTGAAAATTAAACAACAGCAATCTTAGACAATAGTTTTACCCATAGTTTTAAACAAAATTGTTTCCAGTGTTACGAACTTCTGAGGCACAATATCTGACGCCGGTACCTCGTGTATTTAACTGCGGCGCATGAGATCATGTGTAACGAATTAGTAATTCTGGATAAATATTTACTCATAAAGTTGGCAAGTACCATTATCTAGGAGTGTCACTGAGAATTTTATCCATACTGGCTTCGAAAAAAGCGTAGAAATAAATTGATGTTTTCAGCGTTTATTTATCTACCACACACTCTTAATATTACGTCACAAAATGATAGAATAATCATTGAATGTCTTGTAGATGCGAGCTGTCGGCGAGAAGACTGCAGCGAGCTGTCAGCGAGAAGACTGCACGCCAATTCAGTGCCTTACGCCTAGAGGTTAGGAGATAGCGTGATAAGCCTACTATGACGTCCTTACCGCCTCCGCACTTCTTGCCATCAACGCGCAAAATACGTCTACACAGGCGGTTACATTCAAGGCAGATGCGTACCTCCGAGCCCTGGATAGAACCACGACAGGGTCTTGTGCGTTAGTGCTGTCACCGTTCACAAAATCGCTTTCGGACGAAAAACATTTTCTACGTTGAAATTAGGAATTGGTGTTTTACAGTGCTATTTGAGAATAAAAAATACATATTTGCTCACACTTGTCTTGCCACTGGGCAAAATAAACTTGTCTAAAAGTTCGAAAGCAATGTGGGCACCTCTGGGATGATCAAAAAAATTTACAAGTGGTATATAATATGTAGGTAAACGATGAGTCACACCTAACATAGTTAAACATGTGATTCTCTATCACTGCTACCGTCAGTGGCATACAGGTTGGGCTAGGAATACTTCGCGAGTTCAACGACCAATATGCTAGAATCCACTAGCCTGTGTATACCGAAGCCCTACCATTTGTCCATTACCTGCTACTCATTCAGACAGCAGACAATGAACGAATAGACGGAACTTGAGTATGCATAGGGCATTGAACTCGCGATTTTTCCTAGCCCTGTGTATAGGCATCGTCCTTAATGCACGATTTTCTCTACAAAGAACGTTTATTTAGAGATGATGGTTTATGGCGGGAAAAAGTGACTGCTTGCTGGGTTTCTACGTGCGTTCAGCTTATCAAAATATTACTGGCATTTGCTTGTACGAGTAGCTGTTACCCTATTTGACTGAGCCAATAAGAATCCCGATATTGTAATATTTGATGCCTGTTACTGGTCTGTGGACAGCTACGTTGTGTCAGACGTATATCACCCAGTCATGCATGTCACACGGAACTACAGTGTTTTCAAGGGTGTGTTGGACCAAAACATTTTCGCGATACACCACCATCTCTACGTATGATACTGATACATTAAAAATCCGTCTGTTAGGTTGGCCAAACTGTTTACAGTTGTCTTCAAATATTAGCTGTAAACAGAATCATATTAATTTAAAGGCGACTGCAGATCATTACAGCTGCGCTCGTATGATTCTTTCGTGTACGAGAATTACAAAAATATGGCAACTTAAACTTAAGACTTCATTGTAGGACTATTTACAAAAATTTTACTACAACTATTCGATGTGGTGGTTGACATGTCAACAAGTCACGCTTTCTATGACTAAATGATAAATTTTCTATTATATTTGTAAGCCGATAAATGCTGATTAAAACTGTCACTTTCTGTCGTTACCTCCTATGTTGTTCAAAATGTAAATAACTTTTTCTCAGCGCAGTTTTACCTACGATATTTCAATGACTAAACCACAAAGCAAGTTGAAAATATAACAGAAAAAAACTACTTATCACCGCGACTGTCAGGCCTTATTTTTAAACATGCGATTATTAAGCAGAGACAACAATTTAACGATGTATCTAACCTTGAAGGCGAAATTACTTCATTCTACACATCAACTTTAAATGATTGTGGTGACAATTTTCCTTCAAATGAACATGAAGACTTACAACTCACGAATGGCAGCGTCTACACAGTGATCGCTAGTAACAGGTTGCCACATTTTCTTATTCTTATAACCTATCCCCGTGACTGCAATATCTCAGTCTGACCCTCAGTGTCTTAAACTTAATATCAGGCAAACAATTCCTGTATTTCTGGCTCTATATACTGTTACCCAAGCCACAGACGGAATCACATTCAAGAAGTAATGTTTACTATATCAGGCAATCGTTCAAAGTCATAGTTACCATCGTTACGTATGCTCCACAGCAAGTTATAAACTCATAGTACGTGCTTACGAAACGACCTTACAAGGTCATTTTCATCGTATTTTATGATGATGAAGTCTTCTATGAATACCATCACCTTGAGCCTCGCGTCCTGACTTACACGTCTTCTAGATTTGGTTTTTTTTTTTTTTTTCCACTCGCTGGGATGCACATGACAAAAAATTATGAAAATGACTAATGACATAGCACGTCTTGTGTAGGCAATTTATACATCACAGGTTTTTATGAACACGTATTACTTACTACTATTCTTTTGTTTCTGTAATGATCCACGGCTGGCTTCAATTATGTGTGTAATGCCCCAGTTTCTTTGGACAGACCCAGTGAAATGGTACTCATGGATTAATTACTTATGGATTAATTACAGAACAAGAATTCGTATTCTATTCATCATGAAATATGTTTCACATCTAAAATATAACCGGTAAACTACAAACATTACATATCCAATCATTCGTCGCTTCAGACATTACATTTGTTTTCCTGTTCAGTTTTTACTTTGTGTGATAGGAAACTTGAACATTACTATTTTTCGTACATAAATATTTAATGACATGCAAATAGAACTTACGGATGTTCAAGTTGGGGAAAAAAAATCAAAATTTTAAATTTGTATGAAAAAGTGCTAGTTTTGTAGAAAATATTAGCTCAACCAGTTCCTCCATAACGGCATTTCAATTTGAATATTTTTAGTTCTTGTAAGTCGCAATATAAGCCGCAAAAACCGATAATCATAAATAAATTAGACAAATTCACACTGAAACTACATGCCACGAGTAACTAATTAACGTGCTTTAAAATACGTTATAAAATAGTTTTGTGTTTTTTAAAAAATTGATAAAAAGCAAAAAAATTCGAAACTATGTTGTAATTTTGTTTAAAATATGTCAAGCAGTAGCCCGCCACGTGTAGTTTCAGTGTGAATTTTTTGAATTTATTTATGTTTATTGGTTTTTGCAGCTTATAAGAACCAAAAACGTGCAAATTATGACTTTGAAGTACTATTTTGGGAAAACTGGTTGAGCAAATTTTTTTTTCCTAAGAGGAAAATGCAGTCCCAAGTAACGTCTACAAAACTAACACTACTTCATACAAATATAACATTATGGGTTTTCCCCTCTTGAACACACAGCTTGTTGAATTGTTTAGAGGTAGTTTTCATATTCACTGGTGTTGGAACGGTTCGGATCACACACTTTACTGACATACAAACAAAATAAGCATGCGAGACTACGTACTTCGACCTCATGATGATATTTCGCGCGTGAATGATACACACAAATTCAGCTATATTGTTCTTATACGCAATACCCAAAAAAGTCTCATCGATAAAACAGTCTTGTCAAAGATGACTTTAGCATATATTCCACAGGATTAGGAACAAAACATCAAATAGAACTGTAAATATTATTTTATCTGCATCTGGTAGACGTGTATCAAAAGTCATAGATTCAACGTCTCAAAAACGTAGCTAATTTATACTGTGTACGTAATTTTCAACCAGAACTACGAGATTTGCTATTCGTTCTCTGTGTGACCTTGTTACAATATTAGCCTTACCATCTACTTAGCTTTATCTTTGCGTCAATACTAAGCATGTAAAACTTGTCATGCTCCGAGCAGACACGCCGCTCCTGTAACACCCAAGCAATGAGGGTTGCCATGATCGCTATCTGCAGGCGCAGACAAAGTAACTGCCGCCCGAGCATTAGAGCAGCAGGAGAAAGTTTTTCTGAGAGATACTATTAAACTTGCCTTTGATTATCTTTATCTACGACAAGAAAACACATTTAAAATCAGGCTTCTATAATTTTGCTTTTTAGATAATATGCACAGAAACACGGTTTCGAAGCAACTCAAAAAGGCCAAAAAACTGCTTTTTCAGACTGCTGTCTTGCAAAAAATACAAACCAGAATCGTAAAACGAAAATAGAGAAGCAAGCGCTGGACTTTACACTTTCCATAAATAAAAAAGTAGGATCACTGCAAGTCCCATAGTAAAAAAACCAACGACCGAAACACAGCGCCGTTTTCTCGCCCCGCGCATAAAGGCAAATACAGTTTAGACCTTATCGTCTGCCAGTTTCCGTCCCTCAAGACTCGGCAACTAGCGAGCGTTGTATAGGACTCTTCCGTGGAAAGTCTGTAGCAAAGTTCAGCGCACTGAATTTCACATACATCCTGTTAGTAGTTCTAGAAATACGACAGCCTGTAAAGGTCGTTTTTAACTATGTTGTAGGCTTAGTAACAGTGTTTTTAATGTTAATGGTGTCCAAACAATGACATTCCGTCCTTGTCCGAAGTGTGCTTTCTTTTCGTACAATGGTACAATGGGCACATGTGGAACAGTTTCGTAGAAAACAAACGTATTTTATAACACACTGCTACGCATTTCAAGAACGTCGAAGGCGCGCTTAAGGGCGACGTTCACCTCAGTTTTCAACGTTTTTATTTATTTTTATATTTGTACCAGATTTTTTTCTGATTTTATACATAAATTATGATTAAATCTTCCTCTTAGGACTCATAGTTGTGTGATGAGTAGAAAACGTCAAAATTTGGACTTTACGGTTTTAAGTACGCCACTAAAACCAACTGACATACCAAACCGAAAAAATTCACACTATATAACAATGCTGTAGGTTATGGTTTGACATACACAAAAACAAAGAAATTTAATTTTTTATTTTCATATATGTCAAAACATAGCCTACAATATTGTTATACACTGTGAATTTTGTCGGTTTGGTATGTCAGTTGGTTTTAGTGGCGTACTTTAAACCGTAAAGTGCAAATTTTGACGTTTACGACCCATTAAGCAACAACTATGAGAGATACTTAAGTTTCCTAAAAGAAGATTTAATCACAATTTATGTATAAAATCAGAAAAAAATGTATGGTACAAATATAAAAATAAAAAAATACGTTGAAAACTGAGGTGAACGTCGCCCTTAAGAGGAGTTTTCGCCGTGTCGAATTTCCACCGTTGACGCGTGGGAACTACGTAGCAATAAGGCCATTATCCCACGCTTGACAAGAAGCATATCTTCATTCGCAACGCGCCAAACTGGCGTGCAAGATTTTCCTTGTAGTCCTCTTCCTACGGGACTTCAAGAGGTGACCACAACATTTAAATTTTGAATAGTATGAAGTGAAAACCAACGAATGCCTCTCGTTTTGCACTTTACGAAGTGAGGTAATATTTTCCGGAGTTACAGCAGTCTAAAAATACCAGTTTTTAGCCATTTTGAGACCCCGAAAATCATGTTTATAACAAGCGTGCTGAATTTTTGAAAACATAGAAGCATAGTTTCAAGTGTGTGTTTTTTTCGTAGATAAACATCATATGAATAAGTTACGCGGTTTCGCGTGAAAAAGAATACACGTGGCATGCTGTAACGCCAGTCATGCGCCAGTCAATGACTCCTCTTAAATTGAATTCTAGAAGTAAGTCACACACCCGCATAAAATCAGCGTCAAAACAAAAGGAGCCGAACTGCAACTACGCTAGTCGCTTGAGCAACGACGTAGGGCAACGTAATTGCTGCCTTAAACAGTGTTTACGCCGTCTTGCTCGTAAAACACGCGGCACTAGGTGTGTCAGCGCCGAGATTGCCGCCAAACTAATGTGTTTACAGAGGTCCAAAGAGTTGAAGCAGGATTACGTCACTGAAGCGCTAAGTGCGAAGGTCACGTCGAAGGCAACAAGCACTCCTTCGACAACGCCAAACTGCCAAGTATGTCCACGCACCATGTATGCGAAACATACACGCTGTATTGTTACGATCCCAATGCCAAGAGAATATCTTAACGAGCCGCAAGCACGCAGAGAGTACTTCGCAATGAAGTGTTTCCTCAGCGTTTTTCTCACATCACGCGTTGTGGACAGAATTACTTCATATAAAGAGGCGTCAACAAATGTCACGAACATTTCTGAAGCCCGTATTTGCACGTAATCTCGATTATCCTTGAAAATTACCTTTGAATCTGCTACTTTAACTTTAGATACATTTATACACGAGGGAACAGAGTTGCCAAAGGTGTATAGGGCAACAATACAATTGAAAATTATACAATTTTTAAACCAACGATGCCTCGACAACGCAATAAAAACAAGACGTAAATAATACGACTAGCTACTCATGGCGTACCGGCCAAACTATATCGATTTTTAAGGTACAGTTTATGGATGAAAAATGGTTTTATAGCGGTAAAAGTAGTCCTACGTTTAATTTTTTATTCGGTTATGGAAGTTTAACTTCGTTTAGATAAGGTTAGGATAGGTAACCTACCCTGAACTAACGTAAAAAACGTAATATAATCCAGCATAACTTAAAGTAATTTAAATTAAGGAATTTTTTTTTTTTACGGAGGACTACTGTAACAACCATTGAAACAATTCTCACCAATAAACGATACCTCTAAAATCATTAGTTTGACCGGTATACAATGAGTAGCTATTTTTAATATTTACCCAACTTGAAAGCGAACATGTCTGTCCTGAAATGGGAAAAGAGATAAAGGGGTAGGAGTCAGAACCAGTATCGCAGATCAGATTAAGTCAGAAAATAACCATAAGCTCAAAGCCGTTAACACAAACTTCAAACGATTTCCTCGTATTTAGGAGGGATCAACATGGATGGCATGTGACTAGAGCTGATTGGTGCTACCTACTCTTCCTTACCGACACGTGCATAGGCCTGTAAGTGCAGAAGCGCTCAGGAAAACCCAGACCCGCCTCACCTTAGCTTCAAGGCGCAAGTCACTGTTTAACTGGCATACGTCTTCTCGCTGACAACTCGCCTCTATGACACCATTTGGTGAACCAATAATTTTAAGACTTAATATTAAATATAAAGGTATCTACTGTACGCACATACTTTTTTTTAGATTTTGCACCAACATGTTTGTACCTAAATTGGGATCGCAAAAACAGCTATTTTCGCCATTTCCAGCAGCGAGAAGATAAGATTTAACGGTTGCTGGAGGACACAGTATGGCCACACATGCATGTAACGTTGTTTGGATACTAGGTACTCCTAAGCAGACATCTCTTCACGTACGTTGAATAATTTTCCGAATGAACTTCTACCGTCCGAAGCTCTGCGCTTCACACTATGGTCAGGGGCGTCATTTGGGGCTACAAGGGGGGGGGGCAAATGCCCCCCCTGGATTTAGAATTGTATGTGTATAAATATATTTTTTGTATTTTTAAATGTAAATAATGCTAACTTAAGGACATAAAACTGAAGTTGTATTATTAAAGTATCTACTTTATACATGCTTAATTAATAAAAAAAGATGCAACAAGGTCACTGTTGCCAGAAAACAAAATCTTGCCCCCCCCCCCCCCTAGAAAAACCTGAAATGACGCCTCTGACTATGGTTACACTGAATTAAGACAGGAATACGAGATACTGCCGCAGAAAAATTCTACTCTCCAATTTGAATCGCCACAGTCTCACTTCATTGCAGACTACTTGTGAATTGTATGACGGCAGTTGTTCTGCAAAAAAAAAAAAAATACAATTACTGAATCGAGGATGTTAAGCCCGGTACACACGATCCTTCATTCCAAACTCAATACCTTACTTAATTATGTTCATAAACGTCAACCGAGATTTCATAACAGAATTCTGTAGCAAAGCGGCACAATATCACTGTTTACTTCTATGATTCGATACATAATGACCGCGAAAAATTTATTTGCGACGTTGATCGTAATGTTCATAAATTACAGCAGTAAAATTGCCGAAAACTATGAGACTTACACGTAGTTGCCAAATAAGTGGAACTATCTTCTAATATATGGGTTTTGAAACATCCGGCAGTCGTGTGTTAGTAGGAAATAAGAATTTTATTTTTATTCAACACATGTTGGCAACACTACTTACGTACGTCGCATGCAGGATGGTTGCAACTGTGCATTAGGCATACGCGTGAACATATACACTACAATGAAAAATAGGAAAGGAGCTCTCTGTCAAATTAAGTACTGAATTCTGCCTGGAAACGGGGCAGTGACGGTACACACTATCGCAGTGCTACTTGTCCTGCATTAGGTACGTAATTCGGTGCTGAATTATGGATAGTGTGTACCGGGGCTATAGAGAGTTGCGTACAAGCTAAGTAGAAAAAGGAGAGATGAATTCCTTTGTACGCGCTACACGAAACGCAGAGGACATAAAAATCACGTGCCGCTTACGCCGCCAATAGAAGAAAGGTTCGGCGAACTGCGGTTGTAAAGTTAGAATCTGCGATTTATTGCGTGACGCGACTATAGCAGCAGCGTATTTTGCCAGGCAACATTCGCCATCAAGATACCTGACGGCATCGCGCTTACTGGATACAAACAGCTAGGACGGCCATTTCTTGAAGAGACTGTTAAAGCCATCCGAACAAGTTGCCTTTGTAGCTCACAGGAATAAACGCGTGTGTACGTACCTAGCCTAAGTGTTCACTAATTATTTCGCTGTAAGCGACATAGGCACAACTGAATTATACGTGTCAGTGGCGGATCCAATAGGAAGGAGGGGGGAGGGGGCATACTGGCCATGGCCCTTCCCGAGATTTCTCCAAAAATATAAAGAACTAAGTGTCAAGTAAAATATTGGAAGGATTACCTCATGCTTTTCCTAGAGATCTGTGTTGTTAATGTTGTGTTGTCTTTTACAATAATTTATTGCAACACTATGGAAGCAGAAGCTTAAAAATGTAATTTACATAATTTATCTTATACGAGCACAAATGTTTCAACTTTTAAAGCAAAACTTATCCTTAAAAATATTACAGAGAATATATAATTATTTTTTAGTTTGGATACCCTATGTTACAATTGGAGCCTTTGAAGCCCCCGGACTCCACTTTCTTGCTTACAGTGTGGGTAAAGCTAGGTTTTAAGGCATAGCCCCCTCCAGGATAGAGCTGGATCCGCCCCTGGTGCGCGTGTTTATACAGCGTGTTCGCAAAAAAAAAAAAACACCGACTCCGGCAGGTGCAGGTGATGACTCCTCATGTAAAATAAATCATAACTGATGTAAGACACTGCGTAACCATAATATTAAGCTAGTAATACGGTTTTATTTAATTTACCTTCTGCACGAATAAGCGTGAATGGACAAATACAACACCCAGTACTGAATTCAGGGAGATATCATTAAATTCCATCTCCCCGGTCGGGAATCGAACCCGGGACCCTTAGCTCACAGACCACGAGTTCTAACCACTGAGCCAAACAGCTGGACACTAGGGCTTTGAATATCAACTATGAAACGTAAACTGACAATACTCAGAATTATACTTATTCGTGTTAATGCGACCGTCAAACCCACAGCAAATGCTGAAATTATAACTACACCCTTACGAAAATAAACGGCGAACATCATTTTCACCCGTATGTAACAAAAATTGGTCCTCTTGTCGAAATAGTCTAGAACCCATTATTTTCGTGAAAACCTATAATACATGTACTAAAGTCAGTAACAGGAGTGTGAGCCGGTTTCAAATTTCCACGTTTGGCGACTGGAAACAGCGGAGCGATAAGAGCCTGAGTCCCACGCTCGACGAGTCTACCAGCGCTCCAAACGGGCGTGCAAGGTTTTCCTTGTATAGGGCGTTCGGAATAAAGTGAACGCTAAATATTTAACCTTTGAAAAATATCACTAGCTGTTACTACATATAATTCAACATTACCTATAGTCACCTTACTGCTTGTATGGTTGGCAACGAAATAACACAACATAGTTCCGTGTTTATTCGTGTTTAAATACAACAGTACTGAAACAAAATCAACCGACAGCGATATAATTATATTTTATATAATTAATATACTTCTTTTTTTATCAAACCATATAGGTAGGGCCTACCTGTCGACTGAAAAATTTATCTTACACGCGCAAACATAAAGTGACGTGTCCCAGGAGGTTAGACTTTTCCCGTCGTTAGCTGCTACACGCGGAAAAATACGAATTGGCTGGAAATAGATCTTTAGCAGGGCTTTTTCGAGTGCTCACTTTATTCCGAACTGCCTATAGTCTATTTTTTCCTATGGGATTTCAAACGGTGACCCTAAAATTTTATTTTTGGATAGTATGAAGTAAAGGCCAATGCATGCATCCTGTTTTGCACTTTACGAATTCGAGTGGCATTTTCGGAGTTACAGTAAGTAGTCTTAAAAAAAAAAGTTCATAGGCCCAAAAAATATGTTTTAACAATAATTCTAAAATTTTTAAATTACAGAATCGTAGGTTTAAGTGTTTTCTTTCGTAGACGTACGTAATGCGTATAAGTTAAGCGGTTTCGCGTAAAAAAGAATACGCGTCACTACGCAAGCGTTCCGAAAGTATCCATGGAGTTCTACGTTTATCACAAATGGTACAACGAGCAGACGATGCACTAATGGCCTAAAAGTCCCGCGTGTTGTTCAAATGACGGCGCAAGAGAAGTGGGGCAACTATGTGCGCGCGTCTTTATCTTTCCTCGGCTTCAGGATCCTCGAACGCGCAAACATCTCCAGGTCAGCGGCGTCCCTTGTCAAGTGCTCACTTTACCGTAATAGTAGTAACGTCAACGTGACCACGACGGCGTGACCGCATTTGAACCGCACACCACTCGCGTCATCCGCAACCACCCCACAGTGATCCAGGTAGTGTCTCCGTGCCCGCGAGCCTGGAGTAACGCTGGTGACGTCACGGCCCAGCCTGGCTTGACGTCACCTGTTTACAGCCGCGTAAAAACCGGCCGTCAAGCACAGCTGACGGTCCCGACACCAATGTGGCCGAGCGGTTAGCGCGAAGTGTACTGCCGCGGGCCTCGATTCTTCGCGACGTTCATCCGGGAGAAAACATATGTAACATTTCATCGGAGTGCTCCTGATCGCGGATATTATTGCGATCAGCAGGGCGAGCGGTAACGACTCTCGCTCATTAACCTACAGGGGTGCCCACAATGGCGGATCATTGCGCAAGTTGCGCGCATTTAGAATTTTGGGGGGGGGGGGGGGAGTTCTTTTTCAATAATAAAATGTTTAACCATAAACGAAAAATGTTTTCATGATTGTACAAGTGCTATCTTGGCATTACCTACAAAGCAGGCTAGTAAAAACCAGAGCGGTTGTATTTGTTTACGATTGTTTTTACGAAATGGTAGCCTAAATATCTCTTCAGTACTGAAGTTTAACTCGTAGTAAATATCTTTTTGAGTTTCTCGGTGGGGGGGGGGGGTTGGGAGAGGGGCCCACCCCTGCTCACCTACCATTTGCCTCATCGTATGTAAGTACTAGCACACAACTTCCCATTCACAACTAACTCTATGAGTAGGCCCCGGGTTTAGGTGCCTGGCGCACTGGGCAGATTCAAATTAATCGCTCCACCCCCTCCCCTCCCAAACACACACACACAAAAACCAAGCAAAAAATTTGAAAATTCACTTTATTTTTCCTTTTGTTTCTCTTAAGAATTTTGTTGCATGAAATACATAAAATTACAAAAGGGCTTATTTTATCAAGACAATAGTTTTATTTGAAGTAAAAAAAATTCTCCTTGCGAGCTGCGCCCCTCCCAGATTATCACCGTGGACAATTGCCCAGTCTGCCCAGTTACAACATGGGGCCTGTCTATGAGCTGTTCAGCTACGACCCTCTCATTTTCCCACACAATATTAAAACTAATTTTTAAAAACATCAAGACAATAGTTTTATTTGAGGTAAAAAAAATTCTCCTTGCGAGCTGCGCCCCTCCCAGATTATCACCGTGGACAATTGCCCAGTCTGCCCAGTTACAACATGGGGCCTGTCTATGAGCTGTTCAGCTACGACCCTCTCATTTTCCCACACAATATGAAAACTAATTTTTAAAAACATTTTATTAGGCTTTATGCCTCAACGGCGAGGTCATTAGACACTGCCAGGCCCTAATACAAAATATAACTTTACTGAAGAACAGTAATCAGGAAAGGAATCGGCTATGGCCTATTTTAAGTAACAAGTCCAGCATTCGCCCGGAGCAATTTCGGACAACTACCAAAATTAGGATAGCCAGAGCCGAGGATAAAACCCAGGTCCTCGCAAGTGCAAGTCAAAGGTGCAACTGTCTAGTAGGTCCAAGAAAATATGTTTAGTATTAACTAATTAGCTTTCACTCTCTTTCAGAACGAGAAGCATACAGTTAGATATTCTGAGCAAAAGGAGCAATGTCACATATATATGTTCCCTTCATTCTCGTAAAAATATTTTCTCTGACCTTCAACACAGCAGCAAACTACACACAGCACACAAACTTTGCCTGTATTGGCACCCCAATTACCATTTTTATTCCTATTTATTATTTTTACTGGTGTAGGTACAGAAATATATCCTGTCTTTATATATGTGCCAATTTACAGTTACACGATGAACTGGATTTTTTAAAACTCGATGATACTATCATGGAATGCTATTTTTGTGCAGGGGGTCGTTTGAGAGAAATGTCTTTGTTTGTATAAGATAAATTATATATACAGAGTGTCCAGAAACAAACACATAACAAGCACACATCAAGAATCCTGGGCTAAGTTTGAAAAGAAAATGTTGATGGCAAAATATTGTACAACAACGTTTTACATGCACAATGTGGCAACACTGTACGAAAAAAGTCGCCTATTGCACTCCACGTCCAGGTTTTATTTTATGTATGTTACAACAAGTTAACAGAGAAACATGTTTGGACGGATCGGGATTTTAACCTGCACTCATAATATGCAGGTCAGAACATTAGTAGCAAGATAAGAAAGATATCTCTGGAGCCCAAGATGGGACTAAATACAGTATTATGTTGCCACATTGTGCGTTTAAAATTTCATCGTACAACACTTTCCAACTAACATTTTCGTTTCCAGTTTAGTCCAAGATTCGCGTAGTGTGCTTATCAGGCATTTGTTTCCGGACATTCTATATATAACTTCAGAAAATTTTTCAGTTCCTTTTTCTGTTGCCCATATGTTTTTCAGTAACAAACAAACATATTACAACAGAACTACCCAGCAGGCACATTTTGAAACACTACAGTGTTGAACTGTAGCAAGAAATGCATTCATAGGTTGCCCAAAGTGTGGTAGAGGTGACATTTTACAACTGGGTTTCTTTATATATATTACATCTTTATTATTGAGTTTCTCATCCACGTTACAACTGGAGTCCTTGTAGTATGGCGTCAATAGTGTATTATTCTAAATGTAACAACTTCGGTGCCAATTAGAAGGGGCATTATGATTTTAATAAGATGAATTTTGTCAAATTCACATACATGTGCAGAATATATTGTGTAACTACATTTAAAATTCGTATTGTTTCCTTTATATAGCACTATTTAATGTATGAGAATACATTACATAATGGTTAACAGAAAATATATTTTTAACAATAATTACTTTAATGGCATTGGAAATGGAAACTTTTATCTATTTTTAATGCTTCTTTTGAATAACTAGCAAAATGATTTTACCAACAAACTTAATCAGAGATGTCCTTAAGAAGTTAAAATTTCTTACCAGAACCAGAATACATACTGCAAATAATAATTTTGCTACTTAAAATAATATACATGTATGTAAAATTCGGTAACAAACAACCTACAACAAAACATACTTTTAAAGGAGTAAAGAAATTAAATTTTGTGGATACTAAGATATTAACAGAAGTAACATTTTATAAATTCTTACAACATTTCAAAGTAGAAATTTACTTATAGGCACATTAAATATTTACATCTGAAGTTAGGATATTTTAAAATATATGTCCAGCCGAGCTCATGAATTTCAATACAGGTACGGCTGCATAGTTTCTATAAAAGGGTGCAACACAAAATAGACATCTATTTCTTTGCACCCACACAACCATTTGTCCTTACTGTAAACATCTCAATTACATTCACTATATGTTTTTGCCATCTTGATGGACAAAAATCATGAAAATATCTTTGCTTCTACATAATTTTTCTTACCTAGTGACAACTAAGAGAATGTAATTTGGTTGGTAAATTTTTAGAGAAATTTGTACATAAAATAAATTATGCTATTAAATGTCCAATACAAAATGCTTCACAACATTTGAGTAGTACTACAAAATCAATGACCAGCTTTATCACCACACTATCAGTCAATATAAAAAGAAAACCATAAGTTGTGTGGCTTGCCAGACTGCCTGACAGACCGGAGGCAATGCAATCATAGAATGTTCCAAATACAAGTGACCCTCCCCTTCTCCATACTACGTATGTCTCCACCTGAGTCGCCAGCGGGTACATGTGCAAGCAGGACCAGTAGGCTGCCTATACCACAGCAGGAAGCATTATAACAAGAAAGCCTTAACTCATATGTTAAACAACAAGAACCTTATTTTAACAGAAGATTGCCAAGGTAGGCTACAACACCCTTCTACGTAATATCATCAAAAAACACATCATGAAAGATGGTGAAAAGTTTCAGAATTGCCATGTTCATAATAATTTTCGTTATTACATTTCACTTTTCAACAATAAATAAAACCAACTATTTGTTAGTGACATGCATTAGTAGGGACTACAATTTCATTTCACTGTTATTTCATTGTAACACTTATTTTACATTGCATAAGTTGTTCATCGGAGGAGGGAAATTTGGGGCTATCTTCTGTTAAGGATTGGTTTTTCCTAGTCCAGTTATGAGAGCCTGTCCCACAGCCAGGTCGTGTCTGGCACGGTGACATGGTTAAATAAGGTTACATGCATTTGTCAGACTTGAGGATCAGCTGACTGTTCTTTTAACAGTTGAAGCAATCAATATAAATATTCTTCAAAAACACTAACCTTGAAATAAAAACTGTTTTGTCACAGTTGCTGAAAAATCAAAGCAGGACCAGAATCCTGCAGCCAACTAGTACAAACTGCCAAAGGAACTGTCCAATATTTAGCTTGATAATGAGAACAATGTTATGCATTAACAAACAATGATTTTAAGTCTAAGTTTTTACTAAAAACATTTGAACAATGAAACTGTCTTACAAAAAGTAGTTTAGTCCTGTTGTTTGAAATTATAACTTTGCATTCTTTTTGTAAATTAATTACTGAGTTAAAATGTTTTTCTTATTTTTTTATAAAAAAAATAAGAACTGGCTCACAGCTAGATGTTGCACAGTACGTCCATGTATAGGCCGTTCGGAATAAAGTGAACACTAAATATTTAACCTTTGAAAAATATCACTAGCCGTTACTGCATATAATTCAACAGTACCGATAGTCACTTTACTGCTTGTACGGTTGGCAACGAAATAACACAATATAGTTCCGTGTTTATTCGTACTTAAATTCAACAATACTGAAACAAAATCAATAGACAGCGATGTAATTGTATTTTATATAATTAATTAACTTCTTTTTTATCAAACTATATAGGTACCTATCGACTGAACAATTTATCTTACACGCGCAAACATAAAGTAACGTGTCCCAAGAGGTTAGACTTTTCCCATCGTTAGCAGTTACTCGCGGAAAGATACGAATTGGCTGGAAATAGATCTTTAGCAGGGCTTTTTCGAGTGCTCACTTTATTCCGAACCGCCTATATAAATGTTGCCAACATACCTTCAATCATGCTTTATGCTGAACACTTTTTTTCAAGTCTCTCATAAAGAAAACAATGCCACAATGGAAAACTTCTAAATAATTGACAGGTCCATTAAATATATTGCAAAATTAATTGGTTAGATTTCTGTGAAAGTAAAAATGGTGCATCATTATTAAAGCGAGAGAGTACTGAATACAGCTGAAAAGTACTAACCATAATGCTTTGTCAATTATGGCTATTATAAATAAATCTGTTGCACCAGTCTTCATTAAAAATGGCAAGCGGTAATGAGCAATTAAACTGTCCAAATACAAAAAACTTAATGTTTGCATTAAAAACGACCACAATTTGACTTGTGCATTGACCAGGGTGGCTACAGGCAGGGAAAACAGGGAAAACCTGTAAATGTCAAGGAAATTTGGTGTGTCAGGGAAAACAGGTAAATGTCAGGGGATTCAGGCATTGTGCAGGGACTTTTGTTGAAAACATACATTTTCGGTTTGTCATTTTTACATAGGTTACACTGGGAAAATAAAATACAAAGAAAAATGATGAATGATTGTTCAAAATAAACTTGATTCTTCGTCTGAAGAGTTTAAATGTTTCATCTAAATGTATATATGCTGTACATGAAATTACTGCTGTGGTGGTAGTATGCAGACATAGTAGCTTTTATTAGGCTTATATTTTTTGTGAGATTTGGTGCCACTATGTGAACTTTGTTTTTAAATATTACTTGTTTTGTGAAAGCGGTATTTGTTAACACAAGTACAGCATCAAATTCTGTACCTGTGATGAGTTCTTTGATGTCATCGCACGTAATCATTTGGTGAGTAATGTTATGATTTAATTTAAGGCATATTAAAATCAGATTTAATTTGCATTTGGTTGTGATTTCTGGTCAAATATTTATCAGAAAAAGAAATTGAATTTTTTGGCAGGAACTCTGTAGCCACCCTGTTGACAAAACAATAAATTTCAACTTGCCTAACACACACAAAAAGTAAAACAAGACCAACTATCATGCACCACTAAAGTCCTACCCATCAAAAATAACTGGTACTTACCATCAACCAAGGCAGACGGTAACATGTCTCCAGCAGCCTTCATTTCATCGAACCTTGCCATCAGTACTGGTAACCTACCAACACATTACATAATGTTTTAAGTGACACACAACACTGAAAAACAAAAATTGTTTCAATTTGTTCCAGATAATTAACACTAGCTGTAAGGTTTCATTTGTCTGTATGAGCTGCAAACTGGAACACTGATATTGCTTGGGGTGAAAAGAGTTTGGTTTCATGACTAAGATTATGTAAATTAACCTGGATGGCTATAAAAAATATTAATTATTTTTACTGAATGAGCTAAGTTCCGTATGTGTAAAAGAAACATCTATACTGGAACACACACCCCCCCCCCCCAACACATGTTATTCCTTCAATAAACCTGCAGAGTTCATGAACTTTCAATGGTGAGATATTGCGGCACAATAACTCTATTACCCTGTGTCACTCTTGGCCACAGTTTTGTGGTCAGCACTCTTCTCCCATCGACCATTGACAAATATCCACATGGTGCCTGTCGTGCAAACTCTCCTGCCTGGGCTTAGCGGATCACTGCTACAGATAGCAGACCCTGCCAACTGCTCATGCTAAGAACAATGCTGGGAGGGGACATGCCTCGATTCAACCAAGCTCATCAATGTTTACGACTACTACCCATCCACACAGCGGCAATATCGTCACGGCACAACTGCTAACAGGAAGTTATATAGAACACAACATAAATATGTTCCGCACATTGTGTAAAAGTGAGTGTTTCAGTGTATTACATGTAAACATTGTACACAGCACTAACACTATACATAATTAAAAACTATTTAAGATCACATAAAAAGCACAGTTTTCATTTACAGGCATAAAAAAATTTGCTACCTTAATTTTACTGTAAAATTATGTTGTAAAACTATATAATTGCCAGACAACTCAAATTGATTGTTTCAAAATAATGACAGGTTAAGTATGAAGTACAGTACTTTCAGTGTTAATAATTTAATTATTTTTTACAGATTGCATTTCCACGAAACTTCATTTTTTGTTGGTTGTAGTTTGTCAAATTAAGCAGAGTTATATTAAATTTTTTTTAAAATTTCTTCTGTGAAATATAATATGCAGCATTATACATATGGTCATTCTATTTTTTTTTTTTTTATGATTATGATAATTTTTATGATTACCACTCTTGTAATGTCACTGAGAGGTGAATTGTCTGCCTAAATATTTCAGCACAATAATTTAAATTATCATGAACCAAAATTGTACATATTCTTCCAAAGTACAAACAAGATGATGCTGCAGAGAATCAACTATTGCCTGCCAAAATGTTTCCTCACAATAATTATTAAATCACTATCATGTATATATAATCGTAATTGTTGACAGGGGCATATTACACCATCAACATTTTATCGATATACAAGACAAAACATACATAAAATTACATTTTCTTGACTCTACAGAAAACAGATTGCCAAAAAAGGCAGCACTTTTTACTTTATTAACCCCCAAAGCAAAACTGTGTGTCTGTCTGTGGCATCGTAGCTCCTAAACGGATGAACCTATATTGATTAAGTTTTATTTAAGTGACTAGATTGAGAGTGTTTTTAGCAAGAAAATCTATTCAGCCATTTGATGATCACCAGCTCTTTTCTAGTTGTTGAAGGGATGTGAGCAACTTCTACTAGTCTGATCAATTTGAAGTTTAGTATCCTACAACTCTGGGGTTTTTCATATTTTTAATTTAATATACAGTATCTTGTTTACAATTACTTATTTATTTCATAAGTGGCCTTTCAAGCTTACATGAGTGAACTGTGAGGATATATGAAAGTAACATATTTGTGGCATTACATTTGGTTAATTGAATGAGAGAGAATTCTTACAGTAAATAGGATTGTAAAAATAAGAAATCTTTGCCTTTAGCTCTATACTGCAATTTAAAGAAAAACAAATAGACTTTGGTAACCTTTTATGCATAGAAACCCAAAATATATACCTAGTAATGAAATTCCCATTTTGCTTAGTTTGTAATACTACAACAACTAACCTTTTTATTTTTATTTTCAACTTTTTACACAGTTATTTAAATTGGGAATTATTAGTTTGGGTAACATTTAACTTATAAGGGTTTATTTACATTTGTTGTTAGAGATAGTATTCCTATAAGCTTCCAGAATGTTCTGTAAGGTTTTAGGATTGCAGGGATACATTTTGTTATGGTTTCCGTTCCCATGGTTGGCTTTCACCGGGTCTTGCGATTTCCTGATTGGACTACGTAAGGTGGCATGAATCTGCCAGCATGTGGAAAACCTTGGTGGTAATCCTCGCTCCCACCATTTTTAAGCCAAGCAGTCTTACAGGCACGTTGCAGCAAGAACTTGTCACAGTGAATATGTAAAGCTTGCCAATTTAGTCGGCACTGGCCAAAACCAACACTGAACCTTTAAATTCATCAATGTAAATTAATTTCCGTCAGTGCAGGAGACTGCTAGGGCATCGAGGGGATAGTTTCTCCGCATTTGTAATTTTGTAACTGCCAGGAATTGTGCAAGCAGAATAACTGCAGTACAGTACCATCTTACATTATACAAACAATGCACAGCATTACTGAAACAGAATCAGGCAACAACAAAATTGTTTTAAGGTTATGGGTTCCTATTTATGCTATTTTAGTAAGTTTAATTTTTTAAATCATAAAAGGGAGCAGATATTGCAAATCAGTTACATAGAAATTTTCAAAATTGTTTGTACTGTGTAGACACAACATAAGTTTTTATAATTTTGGCTACTTATTGACTCAGAAAATTTAATTAAGTTGAAAATTAGCCAAAATTATATAAACTTATGTTTTGATAATATTACGCTATGTAGTACAATCAATTTCCAAAATTTCTGTGCAAAGGTTTTGCAATAGCTGCTCCCTTTCATTATATAAAAAATAAAACTTACATTAACAGCATAAACTGGAACCTGTGATGTTGATAACAGTGATTCAACACATATTATTACAACTATTAAGAATTTGGAATTCATGACTATTATGAACATATTATTACTACATTCCAAATTTTTAGCAAAACACACTAACTGAAAATGATTACGTGGCAGTGACGATTACAGAAATACTAATCATAGCTACTGAAGTAAGTACGTAATAACTAATTAAATATGTTACATAAAACTTCACTTCTTAAATGATTTAATGGAAGGAGATGGACAGTACCTTCAGAGAAGAAGATAAAATGTTCATAACAAGTCTGACCACTGTAATGAAAAATAATAATACGACAATTTTACCAATTTAGATACTGTAGTTATAGAGAAATTATTTTATTTATATTTTCAAGTAAGATTTAAACATTTATGAACAGAAAGAAATTTCTATCTTTCAAAAGTTTATTTACTGTAAAAACAATACTTTCAAGCAACACAAATTTTTACTGTAATCACGAAAATTCGGTCACAAATAAATCTGTTTACTAGTCACCTAACAGACATTCAAATATGAAAAATTTATAATTTTATATTTACACAAAATAATGTTAGTTTTATAGATGTTACTAGTTATTGCCTTTCCCTCCTACCAGGCATTTTTGGTTTGCATTGTATTCCCATAGTGGTGTTGAAGTAAACACTCCTAAGTTACCGCAGCATAAACCCAACTAGTAAGACTTTTTTTAAAAAATAAATAAATAAAATAACAAAAATTTACACTGAAATCAGATGCCATGAGCTACATGCTAAAAGTTATAAAACAAAATTATATTAATTTTTTTAAACTGTTGAAAATCAAGTAAAAGTCATTAATTTTCACTCCATTGTTTTTATTCATAGTGTTTACGTAACTTTCGTCACGTAGCTCATAACAGATATTTTCAGTATAAATTAATTCCAGTGCTTTTCTTTGGTTGTATGCTGACATAAAATGCAAATTTGACTTTGAAATGCTTTTAATAGAATATTACATACATGTTAAAAATTTTCCATTTGAGGCTAATGTACTCACCAGTAAAATCTACAAAACAACACTATTTTCGTACAAACATAAAATTACTAATTTTTCACTTGTAAATGACCTCAAGGTGAGTCATCAACATGAAGACTGATGCCATATGAACATCTTGTACTTAGAGATGATTAGTAGGCAATTGGTGAACAATAAAGCATCAGTCATTACATAATGCTCATTGCTCACAAGCCCCTATTGTGCTCACGTTCAGATGAAAAACAAATTCAAAATAGAAACACCATATCAAGCTATAACTAACTCATCCTTTATTTTTTACCCAATTCTCTTTCAGAAACGTTGTTTTTGCTGCATTTATTATTTTTTTATATATTCAACTGACTTATGTTTATTAAGAAAAAAAAAAAGGAATGTAATGTAAATGGGCTTTCGGTTTTGTCTACAGCTAGGTCATTAAAGATGGTGACACACAACCTGACAAAATGACATGAACTGGAATACGAATTGGCCGTGGCATATGTTAAGGAGCGATCCCAGCATTCGCCTGGATTGATTTTGGAGGAACCATGGAAAACTAAAATCAGAATGGCTGGAGCAGGGAAGTAAACCTGGTTTCATCCAAATGTGAGTCTAACGTGTTGCAATCATGCCATCTCATTTGGTTACAAACGTGGACAACACTCTGTACATTCCCCGTAAAAATTGTGTGCAAGTTAACTTAATAGTTTCAAATTACAGTCCCACTGCTGTAAGACACAAATCAGTATGATGTAATGCTCGTGCATTCAATTAACTAGTGAGAAACTATGCTACTTGAAGTACAAGAGACTTATTCCTAAACAAATATAAAAAGGACCATAGTTATATGTAGATAGTTTATTCATTAATAACTAGGACAATTGTTTCCTACAGATTTCAAATCTAATACTGCTATACTACAACATACAGGGGCCCAATTTTAAAAACTGTCTGAATGATTTCACTAGAGGAATGTTCTACTCAATAGCGAGTGTCAGAATGTACAAAAATGTAATTCTGAATCAACCAGTGTTACTGTCTAATTAACCCTTTAACTGCTCACCACTTCCTGATATATTACACCCCCCAGTGCTGGCATAATTGGCTATACGTGCAAATTTACCAAAATTGTAATTAAATTTGATTGATTTGTTTTATTTTCTCAAAAGTTATTTTTGTTTGCATAAATGCACAATTAATAATATTTACACTTACATATGACACACTTTTCAATTTTTTAATTTTTTTTTTTTACATCAATCGTTTTTGAGTACTGAGATATTTGAAGATATTTGAGCAAATTTACTGAAATTGAAATTACATTTTATTCACCTGTACTATTCACAAAAAAAATAGGTTCCTTGTCACAAACACAGAAATTGATATATTTACACGTCCGTATGACATACTGGTTCACTTTTTTGCGACAATAGTTTTTTAGTACTAACTTATTTGAGGATAAGCATATTTGCTGAATATGTTATTACATTTGCTTATCTGTGTTTTACAAAAAATATTTTTGTATGCATAGTTGAACCATTTAGAATATTTACATGCATTTATGGTACACATGTCCACTTTTTATCGTACATAAATAGCTTTTTAGCGCTAGCTCATTTGAGGCTATATGGCTAAATGAGCAAATTTACTGAATATGTAATTACATTTGATTTATCCGTATTATTTACAAAGAAATTGTTCCTGTTTGAATAGAGGCACAATTTAGAACAGTTGCATGTTTGTACGATACACTTTTTCACTGGTTCACATTTTGCATCAATAGTTTTGAGAGTGTGATATTCGTTGAAACATGGTACAACACACAGTGCAACACCGCACGGATCACACATGTAGCGCGATTCTCGTCTCTTCTTTTCTTTTTTTCTGGTATTACTGCAAACATGACAATATCTTGTAGGGTTTTTCTTCTTTTCTGTTGGCGGGACAAAGCTAGGAAAATGTCTCTGAGTAAGACGTAGAGGCGTGTCAGAGCTGCTGAGTCTGCGAATCGTAGGTGACAATTTTGTATGTTGATACTTCTCAAGTAACAGTTTGATCACACGTAACTGAAACTCTGCTAATGACATGTGTTTTCCAGTTTTTGTCATGTACAAAGCATGTGCATTGAGGAGGATCATGTCAACTAAATGGAAGAAAACTTTTTTGTACCATTTTACACTTTTCTTCATGCAGGCCAAAGAACTAAGCAGCATATCACTCCTGTCAACTGCTCCCATGTTGTCATTGTAATCTATAACACAAGAGGGCTTTTAGACCTGTTTTCCTGTCTTGTAATGTTTTTTTTCCAGTTTTTGCAACACTGTTGTCATGCATTGTTGTAAGCATGTAAACATCCCGTCGGTCATACCACTTGAGTACTGTCAAACAATGTATCTGTACTTTTTGACAAAGTTTCTCCCTTGGACAACTTTTTGGACAAATCTGGAATTCCCTTTCTGTTTTTCCTTACCATACCGCATGCATTAGTCTGTTTAGCATGCAAAAAACAAAATAGCTGTGGACTTGTGTACCAGTTATCAATATAAAGTGTGTGGCCTTTATCGAGGTATGGTAACAAAAGTTTGTGCACAACAGCTCCTGAGATACCAACATTTTCTGGATCGTCGACATTTGTTTCGAGCTCCAGAATAAATTATAAAATCAAGTATATAGCCGGTTTTCACATCGCACAGTACAAAGAACTTTATTCCATAACGGTGTCGTTTGGATTTTATATGCTGTTTAAATGACAGTCTACCTTTGAAAAGCACGAGACTTTCATCTATGCACAAGTTTTGAAATGATACAAGATTATTCGCAAAACAAGCCTTTACAAGCTCAACAATAGGCCTAATTTTTTTAGCTTGTCACCATCTTCTGGCTGTTCATTGTCAGAAAAATGAAGCATGCTAAGAAGTACAATGTATCTGTCACGTGGCACTATTTGGGAAAATATTGGGGCATGCATAATTTAATCTGTTGACCAGTGTTCTGCAATGGTAAGATGTTTATTTCTAACCAACAACATTGTGATGGCAAGAAAAACACAAAATTCATTACAGTTTGTGTCACTCCATTTTGTAACTCGCGAATGAGGGCCGAGTTCCGTGTTGTTTACAGTTTGTTCGTGGTACCTATTTGTTTCCAAAGCAACAATATTTAAGTTCGGTTGATTCTAAAGTAATAATGTTATTTGTTACACCTGAAAAACTTGGATCAAAATTATGTACAAAATGTTTTTTACCTCCATTATGCCAGGTGTAGGAAGTCTTCACTTTTTTCGCATTTACATTTATGTTTTCAACACTTTCATCACTATCACTTGATACACCTGTCACACAATTTTCCTCACTTTCAAAACTTGAAACATCGGAATCTAAAGAGTTGAAATAATCAATTTGTTCTTCTGGTCGCAAAACGTCTGCCCGCCGTTTCGACGTCATGATTGTGTCATGAAGCATTTGCAGTAAATACCGCGAAAAATAAAATACGTGTGTTGTTCAGAAACAGCTTTATGTGCACTCTGTTGTGGGGAAGAGAAACTACATGAAGTTCCAAGCAAAACAGATAGCACTCGCATAAATAGAACGCGATAAAAAAAGTGGGTGTTGTTCACAAGAAGCTTTGTGTGCGCTCTATTGTGAGGAAAAGAAACTAATCAAGGTTCCAAGTGAAGTAAACAGACAGCACGTGCTTCTAAAACATGAAATATGCACGCGAGTACAATCATCAGGCGCAGTAAAAAGAAAAATTGCGAAATCGAGTTATCTCGAGCATAGCAATGGCGTGCACAGTTACACAGCTTGAGATAACTCGAGCGTAGCAGTTGAAGGGTTAAGAGAAATCATAATTGTAGAATTTTAACAGTACGCTGTGGCATCATTGCATTTGCCAATCATTCCTAGGCATAGTATTATGGCAGCAGCAGATATTGATGAGCTTCACAGACAGAAATCGACAATCGAGATGGGTAAACAAGCAAACCGTGTCTGTAAAATTATACTGCGCAATATTAAATATTTTATGGAAGGGCACCTGATGTTTTGTACAAGAAAATCTTCACCTCTTTTATTTTTATATAAAAAAAAAACACTAAATGATCTGTGGAATGAGCCACTAATGTCCTTAATTCTGCTGAAGACATGTAGTGAAGAAAAGTTAAGTCTCTAAATTTAACACTGACATCATATTTTCAATTTGGAATTGACACTGTTTTAAAGTGCATGTGCAATTCAATTAGTAGTTAAACTTTTAAATCCCTTTCACTCTTTCTATCCATCCTGGAAAACTTTCAACACCTTGGAATGTTGAATATGTCTAACAAAGTTTGCGTTTTCAATTTTATTCAATTGTTTGTACGAGTTCTGAATTTATTTTATATTTTTTTGTTACATACAATTGTACACATATTTCAAAATCAATAGGCCTAAATGAAAATTTCACTAACTGAAACAGGTTAAATAAAACAATTATCAAGGCTATAGGCTGAAAATATCAATTTACAACAAAAGTGATTAAAATTTTATTTCTGAGTCATATAATAAATTCAGATGAAACCACAAAAGGCATCCATTTTCATGTTTCCAAAACCACTAACCATTAAATAAGACACACGTCTATCTCTACCAGAAATGACATTCCACCACCTACTTGGCAGTTGTTTCATTTTGACATTTCACATCAAGATTCTGGTGTAATAATTACACTACTGAGTGTTAAACTTCTTTTTATAGGTACCGGGTTGACACCATTCCCCTAGCCAAATCCTTCTGATGACAGTTTAAAAAAATTGGGCCGTAAGATACAAAGTTAAATTTCCTGACTTTGCGTTCCACAATGTAGACATGAAAAGGACATATAGAAATGTAGATAATAAAATTAATTAATAACAAATAAATTTGCTTCCTACAGTTTTGAAATTAAATATACAAAAAATACAGGAAATTAGGAAATAAAATACACAAACTTCAGGAATTAATTCCTGTAAAAAATTTATTTAACATTATTTGGGCAACTTTCTGGCCAAGTGAATATTAAGGGGGATTAAACATCCTGAATATAGAGTTTAAAAATAGATTTTGGTGAAATACTGGAAAAGGCTTGGAGTTAGAGTAAGATTTTGTGAGAAATATGGAGTGAAGACAAGTTCTTTAACATGTAAAGAAATAACCCTTCAAACATTTCATTAAAATAACAGCTGTGGTTTAATGACCTATGTCGTTACATTGTTTTGTGGTCATATGATCTTAGTGCCATAGTGTGAAAGAAAGGTGTACTGCACGCAGAACTTTGGCACATCGCGTGCGCAGATGTTCATAGTCTGCAACTGTAATGCCTTCATGGGCCGAGTGATATACTTGATGTGCACAGCTCGTCGTAGGCAAGTGTGCCTGGGCGACTAGTGTCTGTGTTAGCGCGAGCATCGAGAGTTGTAAGCGGCAGTGTGAATGCCGGCACCACGATGAAATTCTACAGTTCTTATGCGGGATAGTTGAGTTTACTATCATCATGTTTTTTGAACAGAATGATTGTATGTGCTTTTCAAGTATGCTTCGAAACTTAGCTGCATGTTAAATATCATACATTTTAAATGCGTGGTTTGCAGTGTGGCAAAGTGGGTGACTGCTGGTTACGAGTTAACGGAACTTATTAGAATGTTCCGCGAAGGAGGTTTCCTTGCCTGGGCTGGCGACTTAAGATAGGCAATAATTTGGGATTTTTGTGAAATTGAGTAATATGTGGCATGACTATTTGGCAGTTATTTTTTTGTTGCTAGTTTTGAATTATTTTAACTGTTCACGTGAGGTTTGCCAAGCAGGCAAGCAACTTGGTAGTTAAATGGTCCTTACCAGTATCACGTAAGTTGCGGGCTCATTTATAAAATAAATTTCTTGCAAAACTTGCGGCGATGATTGTTTGTACAGACGTGACCTTCAGTTTTCAGGATTTCTGGCACTGTGGTTGAAGAATTACGCAGCGGATCGGCCTAATTTGATAAGTTACAATGTTACTGGGAAAGTACGATTCATTGGCAAGGTATGTCCTGAAATTTTCATTAAAAATTTGTGCAGAAGTGCAGGAGTACTTACCGTCGAAACAGTTACAATGCTCTGTTGTATACTGTCTCATTGCAGCGCAATATAAACTGTGGCAAGAATGTTTGTAATAGTCGTGGAATCCTGCTGAATGAGAAATAAATATTTTGCGCTTTCTGTAGTTTGATATTGTCTGTAGATTCTATTTACATTTAATTGATTATATTGCATGTGCACAGCTAGTTTCTTACGGGGCACATTTTTGTTGTCAAGCCCAATTTGGTCGCAAATCAGTTTATCAAGGAATGGTAACTTTGCAAAACATTTGTAGAACATCTCTCAATTTGCGATATTGTTCTTTGATAAGTGTTGTAGTTAATGCAATTTTTGTGTGTTGGGTTCATGAATCACATACATATATAATTTTTTGTTTCTAAACAGAGCGCGGCAGTTAATTTCTTCCCCACTGATATGCTTACGAGTTTATATTAAGCTTTGAGTGGCAGCAATATGTAATTTTTCACTTAAACTTAAGCAAAATGAAAAATTAATAATTTTCGATCCCTTATATGTTTGTCTTGGGGTGTGTTTTTGGATGGTGTGTTCACTTTTTAAGCACACAGCAAGAGTGGACACCCTCGTTTTGCATAGAATTAATTTGCCACCAGGTTATGTGAAAATTTAATGTCCTCTATTTGAGCAGCACTACAATGGAAGGAACTAAGTGGAAAATGGCTAGAATTCACTGTTTACAAAAAAATTCACACAATTATTGCAGTGACAATAACAAAATATCTGGTCTGTAGTCAAAAAGTGCTACTTCTGCCAAGAAATTAATTTACAAGTACAGTACATGCAACAAGCTCACAGGAAAATACATCCTGTATTGCAGTTATTTAAAAGTACGTATGTTGTAAAATCCAGCTAAGTACACGTCAAACAACTTAGAAGCATGACTCTAAAAATTTGACTTTGAAACAATTTTTCAAAAATGTTAAAGAGTTATTTTTTCAAAGTAAAAAAGGAAAAAAAAAAAGCATGAATTTTATAAATATGGTAACAACCCCCAAAGACAATTCTGCAATTAGAGTGATATTAAAATTAAAGCATTTATACCATAACACAACACATACACAACATTAAAAAGTACTGTAATGATTGTTGTGTTATAAAATGACTGTACTTGCTTATTTTTTTAAACATAATGGTAAACAGTCATCAGGGTTTTCCTGAAAGCAGAATCATTATTATTATTATTATTATTATTATTATTATTATTATTATTATTTGCTTCCATCATTCAATGTAAAGAAAATTCAAAATGCATTAATTTATTGCTAAAATTACTCAAATATTTCAAATCCTTTACCAGTGATTCAGTTTAATTCTGCCTCACAGATAAATTAACTTCAGGTGTCTAATCACATTCTGCACCAAAACTTCACAATTTATTACAAATAATGTAGTAATGCTTCGCCAACAGAAGATTCATAAAAAAATTTGCAGCAGATGGAAAAATAAAGTAGGAGAATCACATTTTTATGGGTAATATGGGATTACATTGTAACTGGACTATTTGTTGTATTAGCATTCTGACATCAGCTTAATCATATCAAATTAGTAACCACACACATGCTCGTGGCAACACTTGACATTTCAGGCAAGTGATAGCCATGTATTTTACTTATCAGACAAAGTGTTTTTTTTAACCACACTCAGTAATTTGGATGCATGTAAAACTGACGAAATTAGAGCAGTGAAAAACCTACAAATACCTAAGATTTAAACTGCGTCACAGAGGGTTTCATGACAGTACATAGCATACTGGCACATACCATGCAACACACTGACAACTCATAGTTTATTTGTTTCAAATGATATCATTCTTTGATTATTCAATACAAAACATGTATTCACAAAATAAAATTAACTTAAAACAATAGTAAATTAGTAAGATGTAGAACTTGGTTGCATAATAAAATGGCATGTACATAAAACAAAAATTTCAAAAAAATGGTTTGGCTAATAACTTGATGTGTGCTCTATATATTTCAAACAATTTTTGACGGAGAGCAATAAAAGAGGATATACACTTATAACCACATTTTATTTTGATTAACATTTAGGTGATGTTACAACGTAATCAGTACAGTCAATTAACTGTATGTCATTATCATACTTATTAAATTACAGGTGTCCAATTACAATCAAATACATAGACGGCCATGTACACAGAGACTGAGCTGGGGGCCCGCACACATGTGGTTGGAAAATTATGTGAGATAGAGCCCAACACGTGTCGAGGCAGTTTGTTAGTTGTTTTATGTAACTTTTGTAGTTTTTGTCACATGAGCAGCACAAATACCTACCATTTGCGAGCTGCATGGGGCCTGCAGGCTGCCAACTAGATTCACTCCCATGACCTAAACAATTTAAATAGTAGGCTGTGTTTCAACTACTTTTGAATTTCATATTTTATAACAGGGATTTTATATTTTGTAAGGTTGAAATGGAATATGAAATATTTAATCTGTTCTACATTCATGCTGCCATTTATTACACAAATAGAGTTTCAAAGTTACTCCAAAATAAAAAACCAACTAGGCCTATAAAAACAAATACGCAACTGTTCAATAACAAAATCAATGTTCTGAAAAATATTATTCACAGCATTTATCACACATGTATAGCCACGAAAAGAACATCGGTATTAATTTGTAGCAGTAATTAATTATGTTTCAAGTAAGTGATGCTGTGATAGTGTAGAAGTCGAAAAGTTTTCTTTTTTCTTTTTCTTTTTCTTTTTTTTTTAATTACTGGAAGTGTGCAGACAGAGAAAAAGAGATCTACAAAGATAAATCAGCACACATTTTGCAAGGTTTTTAACCGTACATATTTGGACTAGTTCCCGATAACTGTGGTAACACTGTGGAGAGAACATCTTTGTTATTTTGTTTTAAGGCCTCTTTCTTTAGTTTTGCAGTGGTTTTGAAAATATTTTTTTTTAACACAAATTAATACATACATCAAAAATTTATTATGACAGTTTTAACACATTTATATCATCGTTTGTATCTGAATTTTTCTGTTTTAATATACAAAACAGATTTTTAAGATTTTTGCCCCTAAAATATCACATATTTTGTTGTCAAAATAAGCCAAAATAAAGCAAAATAATTTTTGCTAGCAAATGGTACATTATTAAAAAAAAATCACTCTGGTAAAATTGTGTATCGTATGATTGTACACAGTATGAAATTTTTTCAAAGCATTTGGTTAAAAAATGTTTGAGTTATTTGCAATTGTTTGAAATACATGAAAGATCATAGCCTTAAACCAGACACTTGCACAAGTCAGGGATGATTAGGCATGCCAGAGCAAACATTCCTACAATCTAGAAAAAAAATTTATAAAAGTTTCACGCCAAAGTATTGTATGGTCATGTATTTGGGTTGACAAAACCAAGTCACAGTAATACGAGTAAGCAAATGCAGCCATAATTTCAATTACTATTTTTTTACAGCCGCAGATTTTATTTAATTTGCTTCCTCATGTATGAGACAATTCAGGTGAGTGGGCTACACAGCCCACCCTACACAATTTTATCAGTGATAATGTATGACACTGTTATTATTTAATTTAAAGTAGATGCTGAAGGACATGGGACTGAAGAACTGAAACAATTCTGTCAGTACATATTTGTTTATTCTTTGAAACCACAAAACCAAATGATTAATATGAATAAACATACTTTTGGAGTAATCTTGTTTACCTAACCTAAATTCTGAGGTTTCTACCACAAAACTGACCCTGTGAGCTAAACAAAATAATTTTGTTAAATCATGCAAAGTTCTATTAAAGTTGTATGTCCCACAGTCTGCAAACTTGACGTGAGAAACGTAACCGCAGAACTTCATCCAGCAGTTTGTTAACATGCAACAGAGTAGTAAATCATAGTACAGTGGGAATGTTCAACTTGATACTAAGATGTGGTGAACAGCGTAATATCATCCTGTGTTCAATATAATTTGTCCAAACATACATGCTTATTGAGTTTACAAGATAAGTCCAAATTATCCAAAAATAAAAATTACAGCTAAAAGTACAAGTCTTCACATATGTGACGTTTTTATACCTTGAATCAAATACTGTACA
>PNEQ01035523.1:0-45432 GCA_003012365.1 Medauroidea extradentata | reverse complement strand
AGATAGTTGACTTTGATACTTTGAACAGGTAACTTAAACTCTGATAAGAGTCCCCAGATGCAAGAAATCGTAAAGTTATTGCTAATTTTTCACGGGCAGGAATTGCATCTCTGAAAGACGTATCTTGTTTTGCAATTTTGTGTCCAATTGCAATAAGCAAATGTTCGAAATCACCACTTGTCATACGGAGAAAGTTTTTTAAACTTCCATCACAACGAACTTCATAACTCAAGTTGTCTATATCATCCTCGTTAAGGTCTTTCAAAAGGTCACTACCACTGTAACGTTTCCTAGCCTGAAGTGAGGGCTTGATCCAATATCTTCTTTCTCTTTTTTGTGTTGAAAATATCACAGTAGCTGCGGCTAAAGCAGCGGCTGCTGCAAGAACTACCTTCTTCTTCGGCATTTGGCTAGGAACTGAACAGCTGTATACTGTATAGCTCTGCTACACGAAATACGCATCAAAAATTTACTTATAGCAGAGCTACATCTAGCAGAGCTATATGTAGCTGACGGAGCTATATAGCTTATTTTTTTATATAGCTATGCTATATAACAGAGCTATATAGCTCTCCAGCTATATAGTGTAAACCTAGCTTAAGACTCATGTGAAAATTCTAGCGACAAATTTTGTTCCACGCTTGTATAATTTTGATTTGAAATGAGGATATTTCAGCGATTGCCATTGCTCTAGACCTCTGGTTATCTATTGTTTCATCTGGCTGGACTACAGTACCAGTTTCCTCACTACATAAAGTCGCTGTATCATGTTTAGAATGTGAGGAATTACCGAAAATATTGTTTGTGATTGACGTATAAGAAGCTTTAATTTCTAGCTTTGTTTGGCCATTCCAAAGTTAAATTGCGAATAAATAATAAGACCATTCAAAATACCTGCATTACAGTTAAAGATGGTCACATGTTTTAATTAGTTGTTAGGCTAGCAATAATCTAGAGAATTAAGAGGCCTGCCTGACGAATGTAATGTTTGCATGTTAGTTGCGCGGAGACAGGCGCGCGATAAGGCGCAGCTTGCCACACACGACAGCAACTGCATTGCTTCTTTTTGCGGCGTGCCAAACTAGCAACAGTGTTCCCATTTTACTATTTTTCTTACGGGACTTTAACCAGCAACCTTACAATTTAACTAGCGGAATTATTGTAGTAAAAATACAATACATACTTCTGGTGTCGTGTTTTACGGATCCGAGAGGAATCTTTGTAGGTACAGCAGTCTAAAAAAATCAGTTTTTGCCATTGTGAGGTTCCTTAAGATGTTTATAGCAAACACGCTGCGTTTTTTTAATTATTGAAACATAGTTGTATTGTGCGTTCTTTTCGCAGATAAACATATAGTGAATGTGTTTCGCGTAGAAAATATTAAACGAGTCATAATACAACACCACGTACATGGGCGTCGTAAGGGTGGATTTCCTATAAAAATTAAAGAGACAATATGTTAAGTAATGAATCTTTGTTTCACTGGATACAATGAAAATGTATTGACTTTGCAGTTTACTATAAAGGTAAATATGGAGTGAGAGACATCGAGGTCAGGGATCATTGCCCTTGAGGCATACTTCTTAATTGGGAGATCGTCAGTGGCTGCCGTTCATTGGCGGGTTTCATGAAACAATGTCTGTAGTTGAGAAGAAACAGAATGTAAGGACGAGGAGAAACGGGAGTGCCTCAATATAATACGCAGTCCTAATGCAACATTTGCCATGTTTCCCTTGTGAGAAAACTCATGCTCGAACCCGGATCACTGTGTTGGAAGTCGTGTGATCCTACAAATCACTGTAACCTCTTACACGTACACATATAATATGTAAATGCATAATTATATAATTAATATCGTCGTGCTATAGTGCTTCACATATTGTAACATAGCAATTGATTATTTATATATATCCGCATGATTTGTTTATGTTTAGGAATATTGACGTTTGTTTGTCTATGTATACTTAAGTATCTTTGGCCGTAGACGCCTCGAGCCGTGTTATTTTATTACGTGTTCCTGGTTTTGTAATTTATATTGTAATAGAATTTATCAGTGGTAATGATCTCCAGGTTTCTACCTATGAAAGTAGTTTTTACTTGATCACCATCGCGTACTGTGACCTGGTTTGCCGTGCTATCGATAGTGAATAGAGGTTGTAAAATTGGATAAGAGAAGTGAGGTGTGCGAAGTTTGGAACGTAAAAAAAAAAAAAAAAAAAGAAATGTTCGAAAAAAACGCGAAAATAGCGAGAGCTAAGGAAGACGACGGAAGGGATTTTCGACGAACGTAGCCTTCGAGAAGGACGACGAGGCTCAATATGAAGAGGTCTACCAAGAAGTCCACTGTATAAGTAATGAATTGATACCGGATGGAGGCAAAACGCCGAATGCAGTGAACTTCTCGTCGAGAGCTATCGTCGAGGACTACCTTCGACAAGGTCCGCCAGGAGGGTCGTCGTTCGGGGCCATTGTCCAGGTTCTGAGGGCCGTCTGCAGGGAGTTTCATCCTATCGCCGGTGACCAGGGCTAGTTTCGCACCATCCAGAGAGACGAATTCAGGTCCTACTCCATCGTACTGTCCAGCCGACCGACCTGTTGCCCTGTACAACTGATTCAGCCATCCCAGGGGCGACGTCTTTCAACTGACGAGGTTTCCCAACCGCAGAAGAAGACGCCCGGTAAACGATGACATCCATAATTTATTAATTACTCATGCACAACACTAAACATGAACAAGCCTATACAAATATTTAGAACTGGAGTGCCTATATGTTTCTCGTATCGCATTGAGCTACCAATAAATTAAACCCACACATACCCGCCGTGTAACGTTATGGTGCGAACTGAGATGCCAATAGTGACTTCAACAGCCATATTCAGAATTTAATTGTCGGTCGCTAACGCGGTAAACCAGGTCGTGAACCCACATATTTTGAATGGTCACACCATCATCACTCGTTAACGAATGATAAACGTCTCAACACACTTTGCTTCGTAAGGTTGTCTAGTTTCACCTGGTATGGTTCCCTCCGAGCATTACCACTGAGTAGGAAGTGATAAATCATAAAAGGTCAATTAAAATTATAATTAAAAGAAACCTCGTGTTATTGCTCTCTGGGAATCGGGCATGTTTAACTCCACTGAGGCACAAACGGTGTTCTCAGACAACGACTGTATTTTCTCTTGCTTTTAAATTAGCCCTCAAATTAACTGTAAGGTAAATAGATAGAGGACTTGTCATAACCTTATAAGGATAAAAACCTTACAATATATAAACACTAGTTAGCATCTAACACCCCCAGTAAGAGCAAATGTAGGTGCAAGCCTACGTAAAGCGTGTGCAAGTAATTGTGGGAGGTAGAGATAGCGCCAAGCGTATAGGGACGATGGTGGTGTTGTAACACAGCTAAAGTTTGAGCTATAACAACAGTCCAGACTATACTGACAACAAGTGGTGGCAAGAAGACAAAATAAGGTTCTCTCCACACTCCTCAAACACTGCCTGTGCGAAGACGCCAGTATTACTGCTGCGAAGAAATCTTCTTGTTAAAATGTCAACCACTGCAAATAAGTAGAACCGTATTTTTTTCTTAAATAGTTAGTTAAGGTATTTGTTAATCGAATAGCTATTAAATTTCTTTCTTTTTAAAGTTGTTGATTTTATTCAGGAAAGCTCTATGTTAAAAATCTACATTTCCTCCTTTTAAGGAACACATCGTGGGCGTATAAGGAAAACCCACTAAGTCCAGCTTGATAGAGAAATTAGACATTCCTTTGTCCCAGGTCAAGTTTTGTGTGTTTCATGACAAGGAAAGTATATTGTTAATTAGGTTAAACAACTTTCAGTACAATATATGCTATACAATATTTTTCTATACACTCAACTGTCCTGTTGTCTTTGTGGTAGTGATTGATCAACAAATAATACGCAATGGTCCCACACAGCTCATGATATCCTAAAGATATCCCAGTAGTGTCCCGAATGTTCTAAAGACATCCCGATCATCCTATGGATATCCCTAGTATATTGTAATGGTAGTTAATTTGTGTTAACATTCATGAGCTTATGTAACATAGGGACGCTTAGAAAATATTAATATAATGATTTAAATTTCTGTGAAAATAGCATTACAAATTAATTTAAAATGCTTGGAGTAGACATAACCATTGGCAAATTTCACAAGTGTATCCATTAAATATCCGTAAAGTATATCTTGGGAATATCGCGAACGTATGTATGTAGGTTATCCATGTGGATAATTTCGTTAACATTGTTTAATATTTTAAGATAACACTACGTATTGATAAAGTGTATTAAAAGTTTGAACTATCTAACCATATAAAAACTCGTCCTTAAAAATATAAGCTTGATTATTAAAATGTCTTGCTGAAATTTTCACGGTTATTTGCAACAGTAAACTCAGACGATTAATATTAACGCTTAATGTGAATTATCTGAGTTTTCTGCTGCAAATAACCATAGAAATTTTAGCAAGACATGTCAATAATAAAACCTATACCTTTTTGGATGAGTTTTTAATATGGGTAGACAGTTGTTACCATTTTCTGTCAGGTAAATTTCACTACTTATAAGAATACTTATGTTAAAAATATTTGTAATTTGACGGTCGTGGGTTCGAATCCAGCTGTATAATGCTAGAAATTTTAATATGTGTGAGAGTGTTAGGATTCGGATGTACAATATGACAATATGAGCAGAACAGTTAATTTTGGAATGAGTGTTTTTATAGCGTTCCTTTTGCATGCAGACTACCACATATCCTGCAAGGGTATCCTATGTATTTCCTGCGGAGATGTCTCACGGATTTCCCGAAAGCGTTGATTTGGTAGTCCCACAGTTATCCTAAGGATATCCTAGGGATTTCATGTGATATTTATAGGATATTCTGAATAGACTAAATTGATATAATTCATTTATCCCGTAGATGTTCCTGTGCTCTGTGAGGTGTAGGGCCCACAACCCCAAACGTTCTGTCTAGAAAAGGTGTTTCAACTCGTGTAGTAATCACTTAAACCACTTCTGTTCTGCATTGTAGTAGTTGTGTTTGGCCGCGCCTATTAACAGGTTTTATATCTGCAAAGAAGAAAATAAAAAGAAGCAATACAACCACATGTTTGTATACGACGTAACATACGTCAACTCGCCATAAAATACAAAAATAATTATTTGTCAAAATTTTACTAAGATAAACGTAATTTATATTCTTGCTCAGATAAAATACATAGTTATTTAACGTTACATGTTGTCCATTTTAAGGCAATTTACCAGTTAAAAAGTTTTACTCAACTTTATTGATTACTTTTCGTCATAGTATGTGTAAGTGAAAAGACGTTTCTCTGTAACCAAATCTTTCCTCCATGACGAAGCCACGGTTGGCGCAGTGGCTAATGCACTCGCTTTCCACCAAGACGATTCCCGGATTGGTTGGTCCCCGGGTTATCGCAAGTTGGAGTCGTGTCTGATGATGTCGCTTATCGGTGTGGTTTCTCGGAGATCTCCCGTTTCCCCCGCGCTATCATTCCAGAGCCTCTATATTGTAGAGCCTCCTCATTCCAGGTCATCATCCTGGAAAAACACACACCTACGAGCGTAGAGTAGTAAGACTGCATCCAGGGTGTCCTTATACGATATTGATACTTTGTGATATATTTCCAGCCTGGCTCGACTAAGCTGATATCCAACATCCTCCTTGCTGAGACCGCCCCACAGTGGAGAGCACCTGGGCAGTGCACATCAAACTGCACTTACTTTACACTCCACCTGACGACTTGCAACTATAAGCTCGTGATTCGTCGCTCGCTGGCAAGGCAATGCTTCGTGCTCATTAAAGGTAATTTCCTTTACACCGCAGATTGCTGTATTCCCGACGTAATACGCCAGGTACTTGAACCTCTCTGGGTTCTGGCATGGCGCCATACATTGTCGGTCGTTATCTTCTAACCTCTCTCTCTCTCTCGCTCCCTCTCTCTCTCTCTTCCTCTATATGTCTCTCATAACTGTAATACAAAGTTATTTTCAGGTTAAGAGCAAACCCTTATGTAATAAAAAACACTTCAGTTACTGGAAAGCAAACATGATAGTATAGGTCTCATAACCGGACCGAATAAAATTTTCCTGACTATTCAATGAAATCATTTAAAGTATCTCAACATTTTTAAGCTGTACGACAAAAGGAAGTTTACACACTAAAAAAAGTTGTTTTGACGCAGTAACAATAAGAAACTTGTATTAACACAATTAACTTTAATGTGTAGCCTGACATTAAGTGTGAGAGCTGCCAAAGATTTTATTGGAGCGAGTCCAGATTAATACTTGTTAGAAGTTGCTTCGTGTAGTTTTTGAAACCAACTGTCATATCTGAGAAACTCAAAGTTATATGGGGAAAATTAATGGTACATTAACCGCTAACACGGTTGTTTATGGCTAAACTAGAGCGTAGAACTTGAATAAAATAAATATTTGGTTGCTGGTCGATTTATTCATATAAAAAATACAGTTCAGTCCAGTTAAATATGAAGTTTGTTTGAATGGCAAAGCCAATATTTGACGCGTTTTGTGTAATGTTAAGTGAACAAATATTTTGTAAGATCAAGTACAAACTTGTTTCGCCATTTAGGTCTACAAACTTTCATATATGGTTGCCTCCAGCAAACAATCATCTCTGTGTGTTCGCTCGTATTATTAGGCCTATTATTTTATTCAGATGTAACATCGTAAACAAAATTTTTTCCTTCAATATATATGTACAAATAATGCAAAACGATCTAAATAATCGTATTCTAAAATCATAGGTGGGAATAATTTAAACATTTAAGGAACAAAAACTGGAATAAACTAAATTTGCTGTTAATAATTATATTTCTAGTAAAAATAATTCATTTATCGTACACACACAAATGTATACTGCATTACGTTTTTAACTTAAATAACATAGCACTAAATTTGAGTTGAACTATACTTAAAAAATAAAGGAAAAAGGTTTCAGCTTTTCACTCAACATGCACCTTCAGAAATTTAAATTAATATGTGCGTGGATACTGCTATCACAATGGCGGTTTAAGTTGTTTACAGGTTTATGCGACATCAAATACTGCGAAATATGTAATGCTTAAATCAACGACCAAATTCGTTTTAATTAATGTATGTTTTTTAAACAACTCGAAAATTGTGGTTTATTCCAGATAAGTTCAATGTACACATGACGGACTGTTCACTAATAAGGCCATGATCTTGTGTTTCCATTTGTTTCGCGACAGTTATTTTTAGCCTAAACAAGATCAGATACTCGTTTTGGCAGTTTTTTTTATATTTTTTAAACTATGTTGATTAACTTTTTGTAACAGTTAAATATAACTGTTTTAGCTAATTATGTAATTAACGAAATATTTGTTGATTTTTTAATCGAAAACCTATAAAAAATGTCTTGTCTTGGAAAATTTCGCTATTGCAGAAAAATCAATTTGAAACAAAACTGCCAAACCTATTTGCGATATCTGCTTTCGTTTGCGATTAAAATATTTATCACAAATTCAGTAGAAACAAGAGAGCATGGCTTTCAGAAGGCGTATTTTAAGAACTGACGCTGTACTGGTTCACTGCAATGTCCAGAATTATCTAACTCAGTATTGAAAAAAAAAACATATTTTCCGTATTATGGGGCAATAGTTAACCACAATGACATATACAATACTTTATCACTCTCTGGCACCGATATCAAGGTTACAAAATAATAGTGCCATAAATAGTTTACCAAAAACACATAAAACCAGCAACTTTATTTACTTGCATTAATACTGACACATACAATGTCAGACAACTACTAAGATGAAAATCTATAAACGGGATTATTGTATAACACAGAAATATCTAAAAACCCTCTTAATCTCAACAAATTCGATTATTTACTTATGTTATATTAGACTCTTAAGTTCACTAATGTTTTATTCTGACCACCGACACACACTGAGGATATTAAATATATTTTCGAATGATGAAAAACTACTTTACATAAATACAGTTGTTCCTATATAGTTTACTTCATTTTATTTTTAGGTGTCTACAATCTCCGTCAAGCACTGATTCTCTTACACTACAACACGTCCACGACCCTTAATTATATTTGTGAATGAACAGATCAAAACAAAACTGTTTGTACGAGCGATAACATTTAAAATACATGAAGGTAATTTATTCAAGAAATCAATTTGCGAACAGACACAAATATCACTTGCGATGAAATATTAAACTTGTAAATAGATTTTATGAAAATAGGTATTGTAAGCAGTTATAGGCTGAATCAGTTTCATAATATCTCTTAAAATCCAGGATGCGGTAGCCAACATTAAATAATGTAAGTGAATGTAAGTCTTAAATAATGCGTTGCGCTATGAACTTCTGTACTGTAAGGCCGCTGCCTATACTAGATCACAGAATGCCGAATAATGTTCAGGAATGCACTTCTGAAATCTTCACAAGAAGCAGTCGTTCATACTGTAGACGTACGTGCATGCTGTTGTATTGTGGATACGCAGGGGTTCTCAAGTTTCCACGTTACAATCTACAGTAAAATGCTATAAACAATAATGTCGCAATTGATACAGTAACTCTCTTGACAAATTTAATTCAAAAGAATTTTCTATAAATTTATAATGTCTACGCGGGCAATATAAGTTTATAGGTTTATTGAAGACAAATAAACTATCTGCGATAGTTTTCAAAGTATTACAATAATTGCTATGGTGCCAGCTATCTTATCATCTAAATCGGTATTGTAAACAGCAGCTCTCCAGCAGCTAAATAGGAACCTACAATGTCAAGCACACATCAACATCGTTAGGCAAATGTCTTCTACGTCCTGTATTAAACAGTCAAGCAGATAAGAGGTACCTTATAACTTAAATACAGCACTAAACACCACACAAGTCCGTCTTACATCTCGGTAAATATTAAGAACAGCTACTCATTGTGTATCGGCCAAACTATTGATATCAGAGGTACAATGAAATCACGTAAAAGTATTTCGTGACGTTAAGTTACGTTAGGTTACATTAGGTTACGTAACCTAACGTAACGTTATATCAGGTTGGGTTACCACGAAATGTTTTACGTAAGAATACTTGCAACCACTATAGAAATATTTTCCATTACTTATCTACATCTATTAAAACAATAGTTTAGCTGGTACACAAGAGTAACTGTTCTTAATAATTACCTAACACTTTTATTCGATGGCCTAGGAACAAGAGGTTTAAGGGTATATTGTATGTCAAATTTTGGTGATGAAGAATATGTAGTATATAGAATTCACACTTCTCATATTTAGATTACCAACTAGACCTTTACATTGGAAAACCCGGCCAGCCTCTCGCCGTCTTGTAAAGAACACCAAAATAATATAAATAAATGTGAAACTTACAAACTCACGCTGTAAAACTTTACTCAGTCGGTTTGCGGAATTTCCAATAAAAATTTCTCCGGACACTCCCGTGAATTCACGGAAACTTATTTCCTAATCCAGCAGAAGTTTCCGTAAAACAGTTTCATTACACGGAACTGGGCGATACTTAAATGTATATAATGCTACAATTGCATTTCTACAGATTTGCAGATTTACCGGCGATGTTATCAAAATATATCCGTAATATTTACATCTGTCTAACAGGTAAATTTACGATTTCTTCCGTGCAAGTGTCCGCACACTTATGGACGTATTACGTTAGATTCCGTAGTGTATGTTTACTATAGACATTTCCGTATTTTATTTTACGCACACTGTTTCCGTTTATCAGCGGTATATTTCCGTTAAAATTTATAGCGGTGTACATGAGAGTATTTCAAGTGGTACCGAATGCCAGTGGAATTTTTTAGTATGTTACTGTGGAGTGCTAAACAGCAGTTCCTAAAAACTCTTACAAACATTAGATGGCACTTTTAAAAATAATTGCCGTTGTTTTATTTAGAAGTGCTGGGAAAAAGTTCTCCAGAAATGTCCGTTAATTTGCAGAAGGCAACTAGCTTCACTTATGGAAACTCGCATATTTATGAGACTTCTTTGGGATGCAGGCACAATAATGCGTACGGTTATTTTTTAGTTTCTTCTCGCATTTTTCCATATGTTTAATTAATGAAACATTATTATGTATGACTGTGTTACAAAGTAATGTTTCCGGTAACTAACCAGACATTTCCGTAAAATTGTCCGCAAATTCACGGCAATTTTTAACAGTGAAAAATAATAGAGAAGGATTCCTTACACTCACTGCGTATAAACTCATTACAAGCTGCGTGACCAATCAGGAGGCATCCGTGCTGTCATTGGCTGAGGCATAATTCCTACATCTGACCGTAGTTTTTATGTTTTCAGCGTGGTCCTCGTCCATATTTGTGGCCGTATTGGTACACATAGTTTTGTTGTTTTATTGTTGCTTTATCTTGCGCTCGTTTTGAATAGAACGACGCTATTCTGTTTCAAAATTATTTTTGTCTTGTTTTTGTTCTATTTTTTATTTTGTGTAGTCTATCTGGATACGATAAATATTTCCTTCCGGAATTGTATGTATGTTACAGATTTGTTGACCACACGTTGCATTGGGTTTTCTGTTTCGCTTCTTCTCCTTATTACGGGGTTTCTGGAACCCAGCAACAATCGCTCGCAATGGTGTTCGTTTAAAAATAGCTCAGTTTACTTCACAGTTTGATAAAGACTTGCCAGGTCATTTTGATATATTTCAGTTACTCTTCTCGTGTCAGCACACGCTCTACTGCCCATATCTTGTTACATCCTGTAACCGCGGTGAAAACTGAAACCGGAAATACAATATAAAGTAATGCGGTGAGGTTGGAACATCTAATTCAGACCATTTTCTGCATATAAACATAACTATTTTCAGTTATTTTAGCGAGTTCTAACACTATACACAGCGTTAAACAATAAGCTAAATGGCGAAATGTGCTTTAGACATATCCCACTTAGTATTTTAATAACGACACTGTCAGTGTTAATTAACAGGCAGTTAAACTTGTTAGATTTACAGCAGTGTTATTTAAGGCGTTGTCACAGAGTTGTGCAGTGATTTCGAAAATATTTTTTTATTGCTACCTCATACTCATATCAAAATTTCGCTGCACAGTTTTGACACTTATATGTTATAATTTGTAGCTGAATTTCTTTGTAGAATTATACTGAACGGTTTTTTAGACTTCATTACCCAAAGTACCACGTTTTTCGTCGTGAAAATAAACAAAAATTAAGGAAATTCTTTTTTTGCTGGCGAATGGTAAATTATTTTAAAAAACGCATCCACAGTATTGTACACCGTGTGATTGCACATTGACTCAAATTTTTTTCAAAACTTTTGGTTAAAAAATATTTCAGTTATTGGCACCAGTCTGAAAAAAACTCGGGAACAAGCCCTTAAGATCGTTAACGTAGCAAAAACGCATAATGTTATATTTGTACGACGCAGTGTTAGTTTTACACACGTTACTTTTACTACATTTTCCACTCGTGAAACATTTGTAGCTCTCATTGTCTTCCCACAGCGGCTGGCCAAGTCAACATTTGGAAGTTACAAGAACACGCTAATAACAAAAACAAACTGACTTACTCGAATGTCATGTAATTTATACTGAAATTAGATAGTATGTGTCATGTGCTAAAAGATTTAAAATCACACAGCTAAGTCCCTTTGTATTTTTTTTTTAAATTGTCAAATATAAAGAAAATTATCGTCAATTTTAGCAATTTTTAAAAAGGAATTGCATTGTGTTATTTTTATTTTTTTTTTTTAGCACATGACCCATACTATCTCATTTAAGTGTAAATTATGACATGCGAGTAAGTCAGTTTCTTTTTGTTATTAGCATGTTCCCGTAACCTGCAAATTTTGGCTTTGACCTGCCGCTATAGGAAGACTATGAGAGCTAAAAATGTTTCACGAGTGATAACGTCTGGAAAACTAACACTACGTCGTACAAATATAAAATTATGCGTTTTGCCACATGAACATTCTTAACCCGCGGCCCGCCGACTGGTTTCTTTCTTCCCGGGAACAATTTTCCAGTAAGCGATTTTTCCTTGTTTCTTGCTAACCTCCGGTGTATTTTTCTTCAATATTTGCTATCCAAGAAAACTATCGGTAGCGCCAAAAATTCAAAATATTCTGTTCTGTTAACAAAATTAGGCACATCACGTTTTTTCCTCGTATGTTAATGTGAGACGTTATAACTCTGCGTGTCTTTCACATTATCAAATTATTTAATATATATAATGAATAAGTGACTCATCTCAGTGACAAAGTTGCCGATTTATACTGGTGCGGCGTTATAAGTGTCCTAAAGGAAGGTTTATATAATAACTTGACATGTTTCACATCCGTGGAAGTTTTTTCTCTTTGCGCCTCGAGGAACTTCAGATAAGAAATAATAGGATCTCTATTGCAAAAAGGTCGAAGACCACTGGTTTACAGTGTATGAAAGATAATCATAACAAGCTTCTTTTAAAATAAAAAAATCTATTGATGGTTTGAAAAGGACATGAAAAGACATCGTCGATTATTATTCTCAACTGCATAAATCCGAGTCGACACCTTCAGGAATTATACATGGGTAGCCGAAAGCTAACCGTTGTGACATTATCCTTAAAATGGTGTCAACGTAACTAACTTTCGAAATTTGTGGAGTTCAGAGCAAATGTCTAAATAAATCGTTCTGCACTTTAAAAACATTACAACATATAACAGCTTGTTCCAAATTCGCAATTTTCAAAACACTTTATTTATTTATCTCGCGATGTATTTAAGAATATTATATTTTACTATTTTTGGCCACGATATTACGGCTTAGTTTACAGTTAATACTCCTGTGTCTTATTTTATATATATATATATATATATATATATATATATATATATATATATATATATATATACACACACTCACACTTATACTTGCACATCATTTTGTTTTATTTTAGTTGTGACATAATAATATTTTTAAAAAATACTCTATTTTTTCACCGTAAAGTTTTACTGTGGTTAGATAACCCGCTAAACATACAACAAACACATTCTGAGAAACCTAACTTGGCCAGGAACCCAAGAATCCAATACGTCGGTGGAGTCGCGTCGTGAAATGAAGGCCTAGAGTTTATTTGCACAGTTGGATGATACTTCATGTGCGCCGAATAAACGAGGTTCTTTGAAGCAGCGCAGTTTAATGTGGCGAAAACCGGCGGCCAAGCGATGCATAGTTTTTTTTTCTTTCCTCGAACAAACATTTTATTGCTGACTGATGTGGAAATTCATCAGTGCGTAGTGGAAACCGCTGTGACCACATCCATCGCGGGGACATGAAATATTCTCTGGCCTGCTTTTGTTGCCCGCCGAACTATTTATAAAAGTCTTCATTCCTCCTCCTCCTGGCCACTGATGTTGGGTGCAGAGCGACACAACCGCCACATCTAGCTCCTGACCTAACACTGCGTACCGGGAACACAGCACAGCTTCTGACGTCACGAGCCCGCGTGTCAGAGACAAGCATCTCTGTGTCGTGTATTCATTCAGCTCACTCACTTCACAGGCATAGTCAGGGGTGTACAAAACAAACTAAACTGACTACATATCGTCACTTCAAGGGTGTCCAAGTAGGGGAAAAATCATAATTTTATATTTGTATGAAACAGTGTTAGTTTTGTACACGTTACTTGCCAGTATATTTTCCTTTCACAACAAAATATCTCAGCCAGTTTTCCCATAACAGCATTTCAAAGCCAAAATTATCATGTTTTAGTTCATACACCCTGAAAAACAAACCAACATAATGAACCGAAATAATTCACAGTAAAAGTACACGTCACGGTAGGTACATAAAAACCCAATACAAAAAATTTTGGTGATAAATAAAAATTCTAAATATAACAGAAAATCTAAAATTGTAGGAATATTTTAAAAATTCTAAACATTGTTTGAATGGGTTTTAGCGATGTTAATTTTTTTACGCCTAAACGAAAGCATATATCAAAAGTATGCCTGGCAGTTTTGTTTAAGATCGTCTTCTCCATGTTGGCTGCTTCAAGGCAGTAAATATTATGGCTTCAGCTAATTATGTAACAAACGACATTCTGGTTTGTAGACTTTTTACTCGAAACCGTACAGTTCCTTGTTTTGAAAAAAATAATAACCTACTGCAAAAACCATTTTAAACAAAACTGCCGAAGATAGATTTTTATGTTTGTCCTCGTTTAAGTTTTAAAAAATAATTATTGCAAAAACAGTAGATACTAGAGAACGAGGCCGGTTACACCCCTTTGCGGGCTTCACATATTGTGGAAGGGTCTGCACACCGAGTTTACTAGACTACCAACAAACAGCAGAGCAGGCAGGTGTAGTGATGTGTTTAACACATTTCTGTTACTGAAGCTACAAGTCTTTGTATCAAGAAGTAACTATGGTGTATCCTGTATGTGTTGAGCGGAAAGAATATTTAGTTATAGCTACTGCTACTAGTGTGTCGCGAATAGATTTTATGCAGCATTTAGTTTCAATGCCTACGTGGATGTTCGCTAAACTATTTTTGCAGCAGCTTGTTTCAATGTCCTAAGTCCACAATTGCAGCTCTACTTGATGGTTATTGCCAGAGTGTCTTGACGCAGAGAAACTGTTTATTTGACTGTGCCAATCAGATTAGAGTTACTCAGACACCAAACATATGTGATTTGCTGGTAGAATCCCAAGACGCCAGACAGCCTAATGTGGGACATCAGTCGCCATATTGGATTATTTTATTTGTTGCTTTTTTTAAATTCTGAGAACAAAAGAGCAAAATGTTCGATTAAAGCGTTAATTCTATTCACCTTGCGCAACAGTACAAGTAACACGGTTGAACTTTCAACTTATATTTAGGCCACAACAAGTTAAACAATTTGTTTCATATTCTTAATTTTGTGCGACCAATTTCAACCTAAATATACGTTAAATATTCAACCGCGATGCTTGTATTGAAGTGCAAGGTAAATATAATTAACGCTATAATTGCACATTTTACACTTTTCTTCTCAGAATATAAAACGAGCGATACATAATATAATCCAATATGGCGACTGATGTCCCACCTTAACTTCCACTCAGTGCCTACGTAGCAGAACTACAGATGTGAATGTAACACATTGCAGCAAGTTGGTGCAAATATATTTTCCTAAAAATGCTGGGGCTTTAGTGCGTGCACATCGGCAGCTAAGCTTAAGGCGCCCGTCTGCCTGCCTCTCAAACTGCGTTGCAGTGTGTTTGAAATACACGTTTTATAAACAAACTATTACACGTGTGCTCACGCGGGTTTCGTACGAAAAGAAATAACATTTCAGACCAGGACGGAATACAACTTTCAACACATCACGTGTGTCGCAAACAGCATTTTTAGCCCTTCAACATGGCCGAAAACGGCATTTTCAGACTGCCGTGCCTCACAATATTGTGGACGAATGACTGCAAAACCAGTATAGGGTCTTGCGTTGGACTTCCCTCAAAACTTTGCACCAATAAAAAGATGGGGTCACCACTGAAAGTGTCAGTCAGGCGAGTGTTCTACGATAGCACTGCACGCCGTTTCAATGTCTTGCGGTAGAGGCGATACGACACCAGATGAGCTGGTCAACATCGCCCTTCGCGCCGTGCCTCACTCACACAAACACATGGCCAGTAGGCGGGCCCCTTAAGAGTGTGTGGTAGATGAATAAACGCTGAAAACATCAATTGATTCCTACGCTTTTTCCGAAGCCAATACGGATATAAAACTCAATGACAATCCTAGGTAATGGTATTTGCCAACTTTATAAGTTAATATTTTTTCTAAAATGACTGATGCGTTACGCGTGATATCTTGCGCCGCAGTTAAATGCACGAGGTTCCGGCGTCAGAGATTAGGTCTCAGAAGTTCGTAACATTGGAAACAATTTTGTTAAAAACATTGGTTAGAGCTATTGTCTAGGATTGCTATTGTTTAGTTTTCAAAAATTGGCTTCAAGAAATCTACAGTTATAGATGAATGATTTTAGCGTTGAATGATGCACCACGCCCTCTTAACTGTTGTTGGCAGCTTATCTTTGTCCAGACACTGCACCAATCAGAAGAATGTTACAGTAAGCCCATACGTCTGTGATTTGCCAGTAAAACCTCGAGGCAAGTGAAATTCAAAACATCTAACCACTCTCAATGAAGCAGAGCTACATACATATGTACAGGGGGCAAAAACTCGCTGCTTCACTTATCTGTAGGTTAGCCTCCAAAAATACCTGTGTATTCAGGTATAAGTTATCTGCTCATTGGTCGCTCGCTTACACATTCATACCTCATTATTGGGTCTGAATTTACTTTCTTCTTTACTATTGGCTTAGAGCCGTCCAGAAAGTGTCAAATATCTCGAAGCCTGATTGGTCAAATTACATTATTTTACAATTGTTTGAATTCCTGCTTGTACCCAAGCACACAAGTTTGAATATTTCAAATCCTTACACAAACGGCATTGAAACCGAAGGGAGCAAAAATAGTTTCTCCATGAACACGTGGCTGTATGTATAACAACTAAGAGCAAACATTCTCGCTAGGGCAGATGAAGAGTAGTTATATTTGAAAGGCTCAGAACCACAGACTAAATAGTAATACAGATATGAAATGTCGAAGCAGCTCATTAGATACGGGCGAACTTGGCCACTTGTGTGTTGTCTGAGGTTGTTGATTCCAGTCCCGTGTATGTTTGGCTCCTGCATGTCACTGCAGGTTTCCTACTGGCCTGGCTGCCGGATAGCAGGGAAGCTACCTTACGCTGATTGGCAGGAGATATTTTCGCCGTGGTGTTGGCCACGGAAGACATTTTGCTGGCGTGTGTGACTGAGTTCGCCGTTATACTGGCTATTTCACTTCTATATAACTAAATATTCTGTGTCAGAACTATGGTGAACCAACTCCATTTTTTTTCTGATATTTATATAGATCATGTATGGGTTTCTGCAAACCATGTTCTTTTCATTGCCAAAGTATATCATGTCCATTGTTCATTTACCGTTCAACAAATATCATCATTGTGAACAATAGCAAATTGAAGTGAAGGTTGCACTAAATACTTTAGAGCTTAATTTCTTCATTTGGTTCTAAGTGGACTTGGTGTATTACGACTGTGAGCCCTCAATTTCAAAATCATGTTAATGTAGGCATAAGACATTTTCGCTAGTGCGTCACAGTTTCAAAACTCGTCATTGAAGGTTCTCAGACAACAGAGAAGCTGTTTGAAAGGACTAGTTAATTCCCGAGCTACTTTGTTAGACGTACAACACTTTACTCACTGGAGCAACGGCCTATGACCTAGTGTCTCAGAACATGTGTGTACACAGAACTGTGCAGTCCAGCCTGTACGTCGTTAAACCCACGAAAGTCCTCTGTCTCTGTATCTGACTGTAGTCGACAGCAGGCATCTGTCTAAAAAAAATTGTCTGATTTTCTTACGACTGCTTTGTGTCTGAGTTTCTTGGATTTGTAAAACCGCGAAATAGGTTCCGGAGAATGAATGTCATCCCAAAAACTTTGGGCACGCCGCCGCCTACCTCTCGCTCATAGAGGCCATGTCAGTGTTTCAGGCGCACGTACGCAACCCGCATTAATTTAGTATAAATCAACGCTAATCTTACTATCACTATAGCACTAAGAGTATTACACTTATCAACGTTATCTTTGCGTTTTATCAAAGACACAGTCGTTCTTATTTTCGCTGCGTTATGCAAAGTCAAGAAAAACAAACGATTACATTACCAACGTGATACAAAAAAAAATATATGTAAAATATGTAGCAACGATTCTTTTTATTTGACTTCGACAAATGCAGCGAATATAAGAACGACTCTGTCCCTTATATAACGCGAAGATATTGTTGATATGTGTAACACTCGCTGTAGGGAACGTAATATTAGCGTTGATTTATATAGTGTTAATGCGGGTTGCATATATGCGCCTGAAACCATGACACGGCCTGTTTGTATACACGTATTTTATAGAAACTACTCCACATTTGCTCATTGTGTCAATGTACGAAAAGAAAATACATTTCAAACGATTGCGGAAATGTGGTTTCAGAGCATCACGTCAATAAAAAAAAAAAAAAAAAAAAAAAAAAAAAACTATTTCGGAGCCCCCTTTAACGGCGAAAAACAGCTTTTCAAACCTGTAATATCTGCGAAACTGCTCACGGGATTTTTGTGAATCTACTTAAGAAACATGAAATGGATATTGGCTAAAACTTTTCACCTGTACATTATGGAGTCGCCACTGAAAGTGCTAGTCAGGCGAGTGATCTACGATACAACTGCACGCCATTTCAGTGTCTTGCTGTAGAGGCGATACCGCACAAGATAAGCCGGTCAACATCGCCCTTGGCACCATGCCTCACTCACACTTACACACGACCAGTAGGCGGGCGCTTTAAATTAGTTTTTGCAACATCCCAAATTGTTGTGTTCTTTCTCCTCTGATTACAAATCCTTCGCGAACGTTGTAACCTCCCCCTTCTTTTAAGAGCGGAGTTACTTTATTTTAATTAGTTGATTAATCAATGTAGACTTTGATTAAATCTATCTCGTGCCAGGATTTGCCTCGACTAGCCCAGCGGGTTTGATTTACTCACGATCACAAGTCAATCAATGTCAGTAAGTGACCAACCACTCAACACTTACTTTGCGAGAGTCTATATGGGTACAAACTACCAAGTAAAACGAGTGCTATTTCTTTATACGGCAACCCACTCCACACGGTCGTAAACGCCCTTATTCGCGGCAGGAATCGCACAACGACCTCCCGCACCGCACTCAGGCCACTGAGTCAGCTTCTTGGCCTGCGAATTGCGATTAAATCGGCGGACGTCTAATCGCCTTTGCCCGACAATGAAATGTAATTAAACGCGTAATAAAGGCTCTTGGTAACACACCCCTGGTGGCCTACCGAGACGCGGACCCGTGGGACACGAACACACGCGTCCGTCCGCGGCTGAGGCCTAGACTCGTCTCTCTCGGCACCGCTGCCGGCACGCACGCCAAGCAACGATTTCAGATGCGGCTCCCCCCAGCCAATCAGGAGCTTTGTTTCAAATCCCCGGCCTTCCGGTATTGCTCCGAATTCGGGCGATTACGACCATCTTTCGTGGTGATTTTATTTCCATAAAATCGCAGTTTACATTTCTCTAATTTCTACATAATTATTTCTTATAATTACCTACACTTATGACAAAACATATATAAATACTTGAAATTTAAATCAGACAGTTGGGCGACTTGGCCGTTAGCTTGCCTCTCCTCGCCCCCACCCCCTGGTGGCCTCTGGCAGGCAGCAAGAGGGGTCGACCGGCACTTCGTCACTGTTAACGGCTACACAGCCCAGAATACTTACAGATGTGTGGGCGACTACCCTGGCTCTCATCTCATCATCTCCCCAGTCCAACATATAAAATATACATTAACTCTCCCTAATCATCCTACTATCATCCCTATCACATAATACTATTTACATAGAGTACAACAAAACTTGAACCAACTCTGTACTACAATTCTAGCCTGTCTTATATTGCCGTGATTGCCACCGCTTAATATTAAGAACATCTGATACTTAATTCTAATGGACAGTTTTTAATGATATTTACACAAATTATCCCTTCAATATGTACATTTAATGTATATCGGGCTATGCCTATGACAACGTGAATATAATTGAACATGTAAATCTCTTTCCTTTCACTCATCAAGACTCTGCAGGCATTGCTCTCAGTTACTGTATAGTAATTAAAGGGTAGGCCTTTCTCTCTAGAAAATTTAGAACTAATACGAAATAAAAAATTTCCTACGTTCATAAACTTAATAAACAATTTAATATTGCAGGTTTAGTGTACCACAGCATTAAATTACAAATGTTATGCTGCGTGGCAGTCAGCTATATACTACATAATAAGATTATCAAGAATACTCTGGTTTGTAGGTTTAAGAGCGTCCAGGAAATTAGTTTAAGTTTCTAACTGCCTCGTTGCCTAACTGATGCTTAATTTATATAGTATTTTGTTTTTCTAATGATTCGTATATAGTTGTTAGACAATTGGGCTGTAGGCCATATAACTTATTTTAAATAATATGCAAATGTCAATATTTTACTACGACGCAGCAGAGTGCTCCGTTGTGGAAATGGATCAAACTACATCATATACGTAAAACAAACTTGACATATTTCTGCAGTGGTTTTAAAATTAACTTGGCTATGCAAGTACTGCATGTTAACAAATTATTGTAAGCTTTCGTGCAATTAAGCAGAAAAACGTGCCATTCTGTTGTAGACCAAATTTTAAACTTCGAAAAAATTATTATCTTATTTCGGAAGTACATTACAAGACCGTACCAGTATGACTAACGAACCTACTTTCCTCAATGTGGTTGCAAATTAATTCAAAAAGTTACAATAAGTTACACACGTATTTAACTATAACATAATATATTTAAGAATTAATATTATGAAATATTTTATTTAGTATACATACAAACATGATAATTGGTTAAGAAAACGTATGGATACGGAACTTTAAATATATTACACTTGGTAGCAATACAATAGTACTTGAATAAAAAAAGAATTTTTTTATTCACCTTTTGATAACTTTCAAAATGGTGGACCTACAAATGTAAACCTAGCTATAACAAATGCTTACCAGATGAAGTACCAAAATGCAAAAGAACGATATTTTCAAAATAAAAATTTTACATAAGCAAAACCATAAAATTCTTAAGACCTTACTAATGTTTAAATGTGTACTGTGTAAATGACATCCTCAAAAATATTTCTTTGAAATATAAATACAACAATTAATGAATACATACACTATTAATAACCTTAGTTGATACTAAACGTGTTTCAAGTTTGATAAAATACGGAAGAACAGATCCTCACGTGATATTAGAGAGAATTATAAAAATAGCCACAATTTTAAACATATGAATCGGGCACAAATATAATAGGCACTGCGCAGAAATCTTGTCACCTTCCTAATAACAAGTCCTACATGTTTAAAGAATTTTGATGAAATTTTGAAAAATTAGTTGCTTAATATATCCTGCTTGTTCACACAATTTTTAAATGGTTGCTATTTTGAAGATATGAACACGGACAGTGAATAATAAGTTACCTTACATTTAGGAGCATGTTTCCACACATACACACACAGACACACACACACACAAACCGCAAACATGCACAGACAGAAAGATGATCTCACAAAAATTCTCATCATGAATTATCTGTGTGTCATTTACGTCTCTCACCGTGTCCGGCCAACCCCACCTTAATTCCATTTCACATAATCCCTACAACTCTCCAGACACGCCCATATATCACCATACTTAGCACTAATATTCTTCACCAAGAAGTATTCATGATCGCACCCGTCACTTGCTGGCATCTTCTCTGTGTTGCTTTACAACTCTATTCTAGCTCACAACTCCAAGAATGGAGCTCTAAACACTTTCCTGAGTAAGAGAATAGCAATTACGAATCAGTGCCTTCAATCTTACTTTTGTAAGGTTCATCTACCAGCAAAGCGCCGACAAGAAGGCATAACTCAAATATTTTGAATATGCCAACCTTGCAGAGTAGCTTGTAAATATATGCTGCTATAATGCCGGTACGAGCAGATAGGGCCACACGCAAGCCAATTAATGACGCTACAGTGACACAAATGAGACGTTGAATGTCTGAGAGAACCTAGAATCGAATTACAGACTTCCGCACTAGAAGACAGACAGACAATACTAGCAATTTATGTGGAGGTGATACTGAATTGGTACTGAATTATGAAAACATCCTACCTTAAGATATTTATGAATATACAGTTTAGAAGTTTGGTGCTACCGTCAATCCCAACGGAAAACTGCTTTAGTACTTTGCAAATCACCAAATATTGTATGAAAATTTTCAAGCACGGCTTGAAAATAAATTACAAATCAGAATTATAATCATGATATTTGATGCTTTGAAAATTCTTTATAAGGGATGGTATATTTGGAAACAATTGTTCGATACGGCCTAAATAATTAAGCTGTATTTTAAACGTTGGTTTAGCTGAAAAAAATAAAGTTTGGACAATGTTGACACGGTTGAAGTTTGATTTAGTTTAGCTGTTCAAGCTAACTCGGTGGTGGCCGGATATTTATCTGCATTTATCCTGCCCGTATCCGTGTGGTATTCACATGACCACGGATAACCACATCGTATAGGTTCTGCGCTTGATACAGTGTTATATGTCTCATACGGTGCAAGCATTGTGAGCTCACAACATCTAGTAGTAGCACTGGACTGCCGGACACATAGTGAGCTTGGCACACGGTAGATAGTGTTTGTAAATAGCCACAGGCGGAGGTCTACTTTCCCCGTGCAACCTCACACAGTTAATAATCCACATATGTGTTATTATATGATCTTGTATTAGCAACCGAGCGAAGTGGCACAACGGTTAGACGTTGAACTCGCATTCGGGAGGAACCGGGTTCGATCCCATGCTCAGGTCATCCTGATTTCGGTTTCCCATTGTTTCCCTAAATAGATCCAGGTGAATTCTGGGATGATTCCTTAACACAGACCATGGCCGACTCCTCTCCCAGCTCCTGTCATTGTAGCAAGTTGTGTCACCGTCTATAATAATCTCGCTGTCGACGAGACGATAAGCCCTCTTACCTCACCTCGTGTTAGCAATTCTACTCAATGTCCGCTCATCTCAGGTGAGCTTGGTGTTGCCTACAAACTATAGGTCACGGTATTTCTTGGGTGTATGCCTTCAGCTTTTATTCCTCGACAATGGGTGAGGTAAGAACAATGATGAGACTGGCATTTTACGGGAATTCCACGTGCTTCTTCATTAATACGCCACATAAATGCTGATGGACTGCCGGTTCATACATTTATTTTGCAACACAAGGGTTGCAACCCCTGATTGTAAAGTGTTACACATCGCACAGCTTTTACAACTCTGTTATTAAATTGTTTATCATAGTATCGCAGTTATTATGTACATACATTTTATATAATGTGCTTTTAACTAGAAATACTTCAAAGGGACGTACTGCGGTAAGGATACTCTAGTAAGTGGTAAGCAGCATGTGTTGTGATCGTTAATTTTATTCGTGACGAATACGCTTTTGGAGAATATCATGCATTTGAGAAATAGCCTGTATGCATGTATATACGCCATATAGCAGAACCATAATGTTTTTTTTTTTGTTGGTGTACGTTGCCATATCAACTTGTATTGCTGTACGTTGCCATATCAACTTGTATTGCTGTACGTTGCCATATCGACTCGTAGCACAATGCATGCACTGTGCAGTGAAGTGTACGTTCGTAGTCTACTGACATCAACACTGTTCGTGAAGAGAACTACAGCAAAGATTCTAGGGTCGGAAGGAAGGGAACCACGACTCACACCAATGTTATTGTGACAATCTACTACACGATGCAGCTTACTATTTCGAGTTGCCACAAACCAACTGCCTACACATCACTTCAGTGTGACTCACCGTCATTTCTGGTTGTATAATTGGTAGGAAATAGTGCCTCTGTATGAAATCAAACGTTCAATGATTGCCCTAAAATGGCATGCAAGGGACATTTCTTTTTCAAAATTTACCGCCATTTAATAATGTTTGATCGAAAATCGCAAAATTTTACTGTCATATATACATTTGAAAGAAATAGAGGTAAAGACAACCCCTTTCAACGTGATTGAGGGGTGTTAAATGAACAAATCCTTCAAGTTATTATTGATTTCGGTAATACTTTTTCGTAACCAGATATTTGTTTCTGTCAAGCAAGTAGTTTCCTAAATATTACACAAATGGCTCATATTGTCTAATATTTTGGAAGCGTCTTCAGCGCTTCATATGTGAGTTCAACCATAGGTTCCCAGCCACCTGTTAAAGTTTGTCCGTAATTTTTAATACATGTTGTTTACATATATGTATACTTTTACATATTCAAAAACATATACATGGTATACATAAGCATGCATGATTGAAAAGTTTTAACGATATTTTCGTGACGATTTTATTTTAATTACGCAGTAGGAATGTTTTTAATATCAAATTTATAAGACGCTCTTACTAAAAAGACAATATATGTGACTTGTGTGATGTATTAACTTTGTACGTATATGAGCTGTGTCGAAAAACATTCCAATGTGCATGTTCTGTATTAATTCCTTGTCAGTGTGCAAGACAGGACGCGTCAGCTCACGTACCAGCAACTAACTAGTATTTTTGAAAAGTTACGTGCGCAGCGGTGGGCAGATAACGGTTCTTCCAGCGGCAGTTTATAAAGTACTGAATGAAGCAGCAATCGTCTCGCAACGTCTCGTACACACGAGGATGTATATTCCCTAGTGAATTATAATATCCGGGCACTAGTGAGGCAGCGACATGTGTGATGTGTGAATCTGGCGCCGCCTGGAGTCTCTTCCGGCACACATGTGCTGCCAGCATGGACGTCTGCCAGCAAGTCTCTCTGCCCGCAATATCTCCCTCTAGTAACGTCGTCTTTTACCATAATTTGTTCCGCCCAGGACTTGGGTTCAACCACTCCCAGACAAACATGCAGTTAAACTCCTGCATGTGAAAGAACCTATACAAAAACACACAGCAAAGTGCGGTTAATTTGCCCAAACTTGGGGTTATTTTGCAACCCATATTTTTGTCGTAAGTGAAGGCATGAAGAATGTCAACTGTTGAACGAGTGAGTGAGTGAGAGATTTTGGTCAGCGCTTAACAGCGAGGTCTTTAGCGCTGGTGAGGGATGACAAGATGTGAGTATGAAGCAGTGCCGGAATGAAGGGGCGGGGTAAACGGGAGATCCCCGAGAAAACCTGCCGAATAGCGGCATCGTCCGGCACGATTCCCACATGCGAAAATCCGGGGACCGACCCCGCCGGAAATCAAACCAGGAACGCCTATATGGGAGGCGAGAGGTCTGACCTCTCGGCCACCGCGGCCCCTCACTTCACAATTCACATCTTAGGCGGCTGTCTGGCTGGCACTCGAGCTGCGTGCGACGTGTTCGGAGTTAGGTTTTTTCTCAGAGATCAGTGAACGTGCGTCAACAATGCTTATCTGCGAAAAGACAAAAATGCTTCAGACTACTTGTGAATGTGACTTTCAAGACATCACGCACACCGAAAGCATTATTTTAAAGCCCTCAAGCTCGGCTAAAATTTGCTTTTTCACGCGGTTGTTTCTCAAAATATAACGGATTTGTTCAAAATTGAGGCCAACAATACACTAGACTTTGCTACAGAGACGGGTTCAATGAAACGATGGGTCGCCGCTTAAAGACCCACAGTAAGAACGTTGCGTCGAGAACACTGCGCCCACGTTTACGACTTTGGCCGTAGAGGCGATTCGCAATACATTTGCCGGCCGGCGTCGCTTGTAGCACCTCATACATTTTCGCCTCACACACACAAACATGCCCTTCACCAGGCGGCAGCCTTAAGGACGTAAGACCGGTAAAAATTCAAAATTTTATATTTGTGCCAAACACTGTTCAACTTTTACACATCAGATAACATGTAATTTCCCCGGATAAAAAAAATAGGGCCCATAGTATTAGCATAATCACCTATCAAAGTCACAAAATGGCAGTTGCGGTGTAGCCAAAGTAATAAAAAATAATTAACTTGCAGAAACAAGATAATTCATATCGATACTTAATGATGTGAACTACTTCAAGACACTTTTATAAACACAAAGCGATATATTTTTGTATTTTTTTAAAATTTATGAAAATGAGTAAATTTTTGCATAATTTTGACTTTCGGCTACTATTGAAATATTCAAAACTAACTTTTGTCAAACATATCATGAAATGCATTGATACACTGACTTTCAGTTCCCGTAATTTTGAATTCATTATTTAATTACTTTTTTTTTGATTTTGGCTGCACCGTAATGGCCATTTCGTGACTTTGATGAGTGATTTTGCAAAAACTATGGGGCCTAATATTTTTTTATTTGGGGAAATGACGTGTTATCTGATGTGCAAAAGTTGAACGGTGTTTGGCACAAATGTTAAAAAAATGAAATTTTACGGGTCCAACGCCCTTAAGGGATAAACTGTAGATTAGAGTAAATTTTATCTTGGGATTTTCATGTGAATGTAATCAGGTGGTGCAAATTTATCCATGGCGGTGCAGAGAAACCTCACTGTACGGTGCATGTTAACAAAATGCTCGTAAGTAAAACAACGCTTAGGTAAAACACTTATACAGTGCGAAAACGAATATTTAAACAAAATATCAGTTTTAAAAACGCATCGTTAAAATTCTATAAAAAAACGTCTTTAAGTAAAACCTATTTTATGCAAAACAAAAAAGGGTTGTACAACATAACACCAAAACTCGATACTTTGTATTTATTACTATCTGTCTCACTCTTGTTTTCTAAGACGACATAGAGCTGCAATTACGTATGTCCACAATAATTATCTTAGCAATGTTTATTTTAAAACGTGCGAGGAAAGTGTTGCTATGTATACCAAGAGCCTCGCTACACGTCACTGTATAACAAACCCTAATGGATGGAATTTATAAAATGCCTTCTTAGAGGTTGTAGAACTGTAATGCCATGATAGGGATCCCAGGGTAGTGTTAACTTACTGTCAAACTAAGTCCAGTCGCTGGGGGTGAAAAGAGGCTAGTCTAGAATAAGCTATAGAGTTTTTCTATCTAGTTTATCTATTGTTCGACATGTTTGTTGTATTACTTTGCTACTTTTTTAAATATATGTGTTCTGAAAAAGCAGCGAAGAACGTTCTCTGTTGGGATTTAATGTTTTCTTGTAACTTCAAATCCATGCAGTAAAAAAAAACTTTCATATTTATTAAAACAATATTAGGCCAACATTTCCTACATACTACGATTTTCACGTGCTTTTCGTAAGCCAGGTAGGTCGAGACGCTACTAAAGTGGGTTGAAATTGTGTGTGTAAGAGAATGAGCCGTAGCGTGTGAAAACCAAGAACATAATATTTCTCTTACGTGACATTAGTTTTCACAATTATTTATTTGAAATTTGTTACTTTTCTCAAGATGTGATTAAAATTAAATACCTTCATGCGTAAATAAATATATGCGGTTATTTTCAATTTATTTGCTTCTTTTAAATTTGTTTGATTAATATATTTAATACACCAAAAATTCTAAGCAATTATGGGTGAAAAAATGTTATCAGTAACTGAACGCTGGTAACATACCCTTTTTTTACATCTATGAATTACGCAGGTGGCTGATGAATACATTTGTAACTCCTACAACAGAGTCGTGGATCCAGTAACAGACTTTGAAATGATAACTATACACATTGAATTCTATAGGATCGACTGTTGGAATCTCCACTAACAGAATATATCCATAATTCTTTACTAGTGGCCTCAATCACTGCACTAATCTGTGACTCCTGAACTTGAACGACTTGAATAGCAACACGCTACCTGAATAATATAGAGCTTTCACATTAGATGGAGACTTAAACATCTGCCGGAAATGATAAAGTCGCAGTGTAGTACATGGAGCGACATGAAAATTTAATACAATTTCCAGAAATAAATAAAAATTGTTTGCCAATAGTAACAGAACATTACTGATCGCCGAATACTTTTTTCTGTTAATTATTTGATATTTTCTGAATTATTGGCAGTGATAAGTAAATAACAGAAAATGAGTATGCAAACGTGAATTTCCCTCACAAATATAGCAGAAAATAGTACGAATATTGTAATATGTTTTCAATATGAAAAATAATTTTCATTGTCCCGTCAAAGTAACGTTACTGATTACTAAGCCAACAAACTCATCAGTATCGAACGGAGCGATGCAGATGCCTCTACTTGTATAGTTCAGCGTCCAATTACGTTAGCGATGTGACAAAACAAGGGGTATTAATTAAGGAGCTTCTGGCAAGGAGCAAATATAATTATGACAGTGTAGACTAAATTATAATATTTGTATGATATATGCTCGTATATCTTGTGTGCAAAATGTTAAAATAGCAAGTAGTTACGATACTCTCATGATGCATACGCGTGCAAACGACAGTGCTGTTATTTGTCAAATAAATTCATATTCAGAGTAAGGATATATAAGAAGCCGTATTAATTTCACGTTTCAGTCAACAAAGTACATTTTTAACACATACACACACACAGTGCACGAAAAACGACTCAACACACACTCATATGTTAATTTATATGTATATACATACATACAAACATACATACATACATACACACACTACGCGCACCCTGGACTAAATTGGCAGCGAAAATGTTATTGACAAAATGGCACACCGTGTCGTTTTTCGCGCACAGTGTGGCAACATAGCAAGGGGCAAGTCTCACTTTTATTTTAGCGCTGCGCAGACATCTTGCTACTACTGTCCTGGCAGTTATATTATAGCACAGGTTCAAATACTCAACTGCCTTAATATAAATGTAGACCTACGTTTACTTGACGTAACTTAACCTACAATAAACCTGGACGCGGAGCGCTAGAGGAAACTTTCCCCGTGCTGTGTTGCCACATTGTGCAAAAAATAAAATCGTCGTGGTACAAATTTATACCACTGTCATATTCACGTCTAACTTAAAACAGAATTTGGAAGGTAAACTATTTTACAGCCATTTTTTGACATCCAGTTTGAGTATATTTATACAATTTACAGATGTCCATTATTTTTAACTAACGCCTATCATTAATTTACAATAATATAAGCCTATTCAAGACTATTTATTTTAAAGTAACGATAAACTTAGTTTCTTACTAGAAGAGTGTTAGTATAGATACAAGTATTTTATACTGGATTTTCAACAATTTACTTTCTATAAAATCAAACATTTTTGTAAAATTAAGCACGTGATGTTTTTGCCACGGACGGTAGAGTGACTTCTGTGTGCATGCGCCTCCTTGCTCAGCCGCTTCAGTATTTTCCCACGGACACACTTCGGACGCTACCAGTACATCGAAGTGCTACATTTACGTTTCTACGCCAAGTAACATACAAGTATAATGTAGCTTAGGAAGTCATACATTTGACCAGTCAGAGTCAGAAAATGATATCGTGTTTGATGTATAACGATATAGCATATAAAAGCATAAATATTATTGTCCTGTGAGTTTATTACTGTTCAAAGCGCAACAAAGCACAAAAAGTGAGATGAATAGTTATTCTATGTATCCTCAGAACTCGGAAGTTTGTTCAATGACTGCCTTTCTAGCGAGTAATTAGTTTAAGTTCAGACGTTTAAACAAAACATGTTATACCTTTACTTTAGAATATTTGTTATTGGATCGTATCTTTAGGCTATGCCTTATATATATATATATATATATATATATATATATATATATATATATATATATATATATATATATATATATATATATATATATATATATATATATATATATAGCGATTTAAATACAAGCGTAGCAGAAAAGTACATGCGTTTAAATTCTAACATGCCCCTATCTACAGTCTCTAAAAGCAGTAGGCTGCGGCTTTCGACCTCGCAACACCGACAAAACGTGAGCTCTGTAACAGCAATGATAATCTCTGATTAATTTGTCTGTCCTACATCCTGGCTAGTCACAGAAAGTGATGGTCGTTGGAGGTCTCAAAGTGCTATTGAAACGACCCTTCTTTTGTGACAGGCCTATATGGTCGCCACCCCGATTTATTATATTTAATAGTTATCAGTGTCAACCATCATAAATCAATGTGCAATAATGACTATGCCTTGCGACCATTCATTCTCCTCGTCATTGTATCAGGATCACATTGCAATAGTTCTCATTAAAATACCATTACTGCACCAAGTTTTATGTTAAAAATAAGGAATTGTATTTACTTTGCCTTTGTGAAAACTAGAGAGGAGAAGCGGGTGCAGAGAGAGAGAGAGTCTTGGGAGAGGGGTCCAGCCAATGGTTTTGCTAGTTGTTACTGTGTTGTACATATTTAGTAATTAAGAAATAATAAATGTTAACGAGTAAATGAACCATTTTATGTAACTGAATGTTAATACCGACGAGAAATTAAGAGATGATTTAATAAATACGATTCTGGCCGGAATTGTTGTCCTCGAGAGGCGGGGCCATCGGTTGTAAGCTGACTCCTGATTGGCCCAAAACGAACCGGAGCTTGCAGGCCAAGTGACGGGAGGTTTTGGCGCAAATCATAAGAGGGAGAAGCGAGCCGGCGTCGGTCCGGGACGGACGTTGTCAAGCCGAGAGGGTCGTCGGCGAGTCGCGGCGACGGTAGGGCAGAGTGCCACCGTCAGGCGTCGAAGTTAGGCGTCGAGACGCGGAGTATTGTGGGCTGAGGTGCCATCATCGTAGTTGTTTTGGGCGTCGGGACGCCATTAAGAGTTCGCCGAGTCACAAAGTAGGTCGGGCCGAGACACCTCTGATTAGTAATGGCAGAGAGACAGTGATTGCGAGGCATTTAATATTCTAATTAGTTGTCGGGGTCAGTTACTACGCCAGTATCGGTCCGCCCCGAGAGGACAGCAACGACCTGCTACCCGGTAAAGAGACTTGCGACATTTCCATTGCACTATCTAGTATCATAGTATTCAGAACTTGCATCCAGCAACAATAGACGACCAAGCAGCCGCAGAAATTGTTCAAAAAAGAAATTTAATAAATATTACAAAACGAACGTCGTACTTTTCATAGTTGCCCTGTCGAATGCCCTGGTCTCCTACATACGTCTATGCCCTTACCTATACGTATACCATGTAATCCATAACTTGATTTTTTTCACAGTCTTCCATCGTTCTCTACACGCAACAGACAAATTAAAATATAATGCTAGTGTTTCCTGGAGGTTACGATATGCAAGATAGCATTCACGAACGAAGTAAAAATATTATCTTTGGAACACAGAGGACAATTTTTCAGACTCTATATTGCGGAAAATATTTTGCTTTACAGCAATAAAAGTAAAATGAACGATGCATCTAGTGTTACTAAATACTACTTATCACTTTTTCAAATTAAATTTAATGATAACATTATTTACATAAAACTAAATAATATGTTATTTTCTAAATATTCTTTCAGTAGGAGCAAGTAACGAATCAATCGTTTTTGGCATACGCCATGATTGGAGTGTCTGTTGTTTCTGTTGCCACGTACGGACGGAATTCTTATTGTAGAGTTACCTGAGTAGATTTGTTTCCAAACTGGCCACAAGATTTCTTAGTTGGTTATTATGTGCCTGTGTGTTCGTTTGAGTCGATTCCAAGTTTATTTCGTTCGTAATCCACGGACTGAATTTATTGCGGAACTGCAAATGTTTTCTTTGGTTTGTCAATCGTTTGCGCGTATTTTCTGATTTTCTGAGACATAGCATTTTCTATGCACTTCTTTGATTTTACAAGTATTATAAGTTTTAAGGAAACTTATATTCTTGACCACAAGTGTTAGTACAATGCAGATTTAATGACAGCACGATTAGTTATTATTAGTGTGTGAACACGGTAAATGTAGCCTATATAAGGAACATGTTGAGTGGCGCAGTATGTGTGCAATATGAATGATGCAGTGGACATGAGAGTGAAGGCAGTGGTGTACACAATACAGCGTGCAAGGAGGCTGCAAGTGCAGGCGGTCCCAGGACTAGCCGGGAGGACACGACATCCTGGATCGATACTGGAGAGAGGACATCGCCTCCAGCCGCGACCCCCCTCACTATTCCACCACTTGCACCCACACTGCCCCCCCCCCAACCACCCTATCCTCTTACCCTGCTCTCTACCCTCTTACAACCTTATCACATCTACGATATACACTTCTTCTGCAAGCTGTTTCTTGTGAACAAAGTATCATTCACATGACATTTCATATGATCCCTGTTGTTAACGTGTAGCAATCCACCACAGTTTCCTACGCAAGCACTGAACTAATCTTGGTTTCCTTGTTTAAAGGTAATACTTTTTTTAGTAAATTTTATGTAGGCCTAACATACTGATCGTGATGAAGGGGTAAAACTCAAAACCAATTCTAAAGGACTGGCACTCCTGTTCATTATTTTTCTTTCGAAACGAGAGAAATTATCAAAAATATGCTACACAGTTTCGTTTGAAATTAAAATGTACCATGCTAGCTAGTTTATTCAAGATACTACATGCTATAATTTTACCTTGTTTCGTAACTAAATAAATTTTTGGTAATATACTTATTACTTGAAACCGTTTAATTTCTTGTCTTCAAAAATTATCAAGGCTGTTTTAAACAAATATGCCAAAGATATTTTTGATATATAATCTCGTTTAAGGGTAAAAATAAATGTATTAACAGTATGAACAGTGGAGCGTGGTAACAATAAATTACTCCTCCTCAACTAGGAATCGAATGCGGGACCCTCGACCCACAGGCTCGGAACTCTAATAATTGAGACAAGAGAATGGACAAACAACTAACGCGATAAGAAAAAATAAACGTCCGAACATAGGTTATTTGTGTCAAATGAGAAAAGCCAGGAAAAAAATAATACCTTTTCAAGTCTACACGCTTAGACCTACCAAAGGAATGTACACTGTCTTGAGGCTGTATTTGAAAATCTTCTACCGTGCTATGGTTAAGTATAATTTTACTACCGTTCAGGTTGATGAAAATCGCTGGAAAACATATTTCTTAAGCCCCTGTTCATATGATACTTTTAAAATTAGATAAATAAAATATAACTCTTTCAGAAGTTAAAATTGCCGTCTGCCCAAGTCGCTAAGCGGTATGAACAATTTCGGCCGTTACGAAATTATTTGTAAACTGCAGGTGGAACATGAACAATGTCTGCTTAGGGATAGCATTTAAAGAACGTAATACGTGTTCGTACCCATTTAAAGTTTACTACTTTTAATTAAGGCATATTTTATAGCGTCTGAATAGTGCAAATATGGGGGATTTTTCGGTATTATTTTAGATACGTAAATATTGCCGCAAAAGTGTTTATAGGTATAGTATTAAATAATATATCACAAAATAGTAGGTTACAACTGAAAGTGTCATACGGGTGTGTTATTGGTGAGAATACGGCGGCATGCTGTGTCAGTGACGTGTGCCTAGAAGCTAGTGTGAGGTGTGATACATGTGCTGTGTCGTCCTTATTGCTTCCGTATTCCTAGGCCTTGAACATTCAAAACACGTTCAAACAGGACCCTACCTTGGAACTGTTTTCTTATCACTTCTCATCAAAATAACATTACAGTTCACGCAACTAATATCAGCTCAAATAAATAACTACGGACTTCCTGGTACCTGCTAAGCTAAGCCAACGTTCATTAAAAAGATTATTTTTCAAATTCAGTAATGCACACTTTGCAAAAAGTAAATTTATTCACTCGTGAAATATAACAAGAAGTAGAGACAAGTAAATTAGAATAACTCGGTGGGTGCCCAATTTTTCTAACAAAATATTTTATTTTCTGTTTTATTAAACATGTGGGTTGAGAATGTATACATAAGCCATTTTACGAACTTAATTCGAATACAACAATTAATTTAATAATATTTTGCAATGTCCATAAGCCAGGAAGTGTATTCGCACATGACAAATAATCTTAGTCTTACAAAAATCCGTATTAACATTTATTTGAAATATTTTTATAAATTATATCACGTAAAGTTGATGCTCTGTAATTGCGATACAAAAAAAAATTGTAACGTTAATTTCAAGCGTTAAAAAGTACTTTATCCATTTCGTTAATGAGGTGATGTGCTGAACGTGTTTAGGAGGTAGTTAACCTGATTGGTTGTTGGTTTTCTTACAAGTGTTGATTATATTGGCCTTGAAACATGTTGTAATCTGTATCATGTCTAGTCTACAGATCTCCTCTGTTATTATTTCGTGATTACACGGCACACAAACATGGCTGTTTAATTGTTTTCCAAAACTATAATGAATGTTTACCGTGTCCAGGCAGTGAAAAAAAAACAGGTTATAGAGAAGAACAGCAGGTAATTTCAAAGCAAAACGTTCTTTGTACCAATATTTTGGACCCGTAAAAGAGGTTAGAAAGGCACAACTACTTTCGTACAGATTTCCCACGAATGAAATGTGCGCCTGAGTGGACAATGTTTTGTTAAAAAGTATTTTATATTTTCTTCAAACATAACATATATTTCCTCACGAATTTATAATACATAGTACGAATAAACAAAATCATAGACAATATATTACTTAATCATTTCGGTGCATAGATAAAACTGAAACGTACATTCACATATCTGACTCGTAAGAGGCCTAGAAGTGTGGAAGCTATAAGGATGACACAGCACACACATCACACCTCACTATAGCCTCTAGGCTCTAGTCACTAACTGACGTACAGTCTTCAAGCCAACAACTAGCCTCTACGACACAACCAGTGTAGACCATAACATTTTAAGGCTACTGTCACACTAGAGGTCTTAAACTTGTTCAGTCAAATACATTCGGCAGCCATCTTTGATTGCGTTTAGAGCACAACACGTTTGCAAGGTTACTCGAATAAACTCAATGAACTTTCTAACCTCCTCAAACTTGGAACCTTCAATGTATCATATTTGATTGCTGACACATCTACACTCAACATTTGTGACTTTTTAACTATCATATTTAAAATTACTGCATTACTGCTGTATGTGTAAGTTGGATATACTTATTTTACACTTTAAGACAATACAATTATACGAGTGCAAAATGTCGGGACAAAAAGTAGCCATATTTGTTACATAGTTTGTTACTTCAAACAGCCAATAAGAGAAAAGCATCGAAGGTAAGTCGTACGGAACTATATATGAAACCAGTTTACTTTGAACGAGGAGAGACTGCGATCTGAACTAGTTGGTAGCTCGTGCAACCGCCCCATAAACTGAACACGTTTAAGAGAGCGTGGTACATAATTCGACGCTAAAAGCATTAATCTATAACTGTACATTTCTTGAAGCCAATTTGCGAATATTAAGCAATGACAACAATTTTAGCCAACGTTTTAAACAAAATTGTTTCCAGTGTTACGAACTTCTGAGGCCGGAAGCTCGTGCATTTAACTCCGGCGCAAGAGATCACGCGTAACGAATTAGTAATTTTGGATAAATAATTACTCATACAGTTGACAAATACCATTATCTAGGACTGTCATTGAGTATTTAATCAATATTGGCTTTGAAAAAAGCGTATAAATCAATTGTTTTTTCAGCGTTTTTATTTACCACGCACTCTTAAATGTAATAGTTCTGCATCCAGTGTGACCGCGACATAAGACATATGTGCGCCTGGTTTAGTTTCATCCTCTGTCCTCAGATTAATTGAATTTCCGGAATGTTTAGGTAATAATTCCACTGGTATTTGTAACCGTCGTTTTGAAGTTATTCAGCAAGACTTAGCGAGGGTTATCGGGACTTTTAAAAGTGGGAGATCTTCGTGTGCTGTAGGCCTAGATTTCCAATGTTATTATTTTATTTAACTTATTTTTTTTATTTTCTCGAGTTAAGAGCCTTACTATCGCAACTCCGGAGGTGCCAAGTTGCATAACACCGAAAGTTAATATGTAGCTGTAGATATGGTAGTTCCAGAGATAAATCTCACGTGTCACTGGTCAAGGTTGTGTCTGTCTCCTTGGCGTAAATATTATCCACTTTATACGTAGATACCGACTCCAGCTTTGCGCTTTTCAAACACTTGAGTCGATGTCAAGCATCGGGCAATTAATTTTGAATCGAGATATGGAGAATTATAGTGCACACGTAATTACAGAGGTTCCAATAAATAACGATCGCTTGCTGATTAACGAGCAAATTGTTGCATGACAGTTGACTGACTGATGTCCGTGTCACAGGCCAGCTCAATGTTGTGTGTGATGAAGTTCTCAGCTTGTCATCCTCGACAGTAAACACAATAAGCTCGATTTGTATGTTTATCAACATCATAGTCTGTCTCACGTAAGAACTACAGTTATGTAGGTCGTGTACAAATCTCTACAGGAAAATACTTTTAACTCTGATGGAGTGCACAGTTTGAGAGCCAGATGAGTGTGGTTCTTCTACTAAAATCACTTCTGAGCGAAGTAAACACTGCCTATACCATGGCTAAAGCTTTAAAAATAAATACCAACATAACTGTCAAGAAAGTAGAATTCTTACATGAGGCAAACTCTATAGATGAATTTCTGGTGTTGTAAAGCTGGGTTACTTTGCATCCGTGGGGTACACTCTAATAAAGTTTGCAAAATTAACAAGAATTTTCATTGTAACTTTAGAAATCCTTGTAAAACCTACAAAGATTTTTTTCTAAAACCATTCGTTTATGAAGTTACTAAAGTTAAGTTTGTAATACTACAAAGAAATACCTAGTATATGCAGACAGTTCCTGCGCTGTAAATATAATTTTGTTAAAAATGACGTGGCATTCCATTGTAGCTGCACAAACTTTATAAACGTGCAATAATTATCCTCGTAAAATGTTGTTTATAAAGTTACGAGAGAAAAGAATTTCTATTCTACCAAAGTTACAGGTTCGCAGGAAATAACGGAGTCATACACAAGTCACGTCGCCTAGAAAACGTTTTTCTGGAATAAAATTATTTTTGTAAAGACTGCATGCTTAATTTTTTTTAATGCATTATTGAACAGTGCATTGAATGTAAATGTGACAAAGCAATGTAAGTCAAGGTGGCTTGTGGGTAAAATTCGTAGCGTCTTATAATGAAGAAGCAGATTCTAATCTGAATGCCTCCACGAGGAGATTTTTAAAAACATTTTTCATGTAAATCTGTTTATTCTAAAAACACCTAATACTTAATTTTAGCGTCATTATTAAAGTAAAACGACAGTTTAAAAATTTTATTTTATTCCCTTACTGAAAGTTCAAGTACCTTGCAATCTTACAAAAAATAAATACGTTTTATTGTTTGCAAGGAAACCACTGTAGTTTTTCATGGAATTTTTTGGTAACTGGGTTTCCCAGGATTTTCCTTATAAAAGTACAAAAATTATTTTACAATGTCACTTTGTATTTTGTGTTTTTTTTTTTTTTTTTTCGTTTGTAAAGAAGAAGCAGAAATTTCTGGATTACAGATAAATATAAATACCAAACAATAAAGCCCAGCTTACTTTATACTCAAACAGTGAGTTAAAATCTAAAATATTAATAGTTGGAATGAATTGCAATGTTACAACGTAAGTGCTAATAAACCCCGATATCCGGAAATTCAAACCGTATGACTTCTGTTGCAGTATATAAATAAATGTATAATGTAGAAGTATTTTAATTCAATCATCACTAATATTAGCTTGAAATATGACTTCATTACTTAAGTTTTTGGTTTGGATTATTTAATGTCACATCTCCTCCTGAAACCTAGGACCTTAAGTTCATTAATATTATCATTCTACAAATGTTAGAGTATTACGCTGAATGTAAACAGTAAAATGTTTACGAGAAGACTTATAACAAAGATTAAATTCTCAAATAATTTTACGTGTGTTATATTTTATTAAACTATCACAGTATGGTAAACATATTTTCTTGGTATGTGGAATAAAGTAAATGTATAGGTTGACGAATAATAAACACTTGAGATATTAAAAATATAACCAACAGATTTATTTTCATATCTGTGCAAAAAGGCGTTTTAGAGAATATGAAGGTTCTTTTCTTGGCTTCTGGTGTTGAGCCACGTCTTGAGTTGCTTCTTCGACAATGTTTCGGCAGTACTTGCAGCTGCCATCTTCAGGTCGATGCAGGATCAGACCGAAACGTTGTCTAAGAAACAACACAAGTCGTGGCTCAAACCAAGAAGCCAAGGAAATGACGACAATGGCCACGAAAGCCTGCAATGTATTCTGAATATAAAGATTAAGTCATAGTCTATGGTAGGCGGTAAGAAGCCCATAAGTCATGTGAAATTAAATTGCACTTGTTATGCATACCTGCCACTGAAGATGAGAAGAAAAGTATAGCTGCATGTTGAGGGGGAGTGGTAGACAATTTCATTGTATATTCAGTTTTTGAGCCATAATAATTACTCAAAATTAATTATCAAAATTTTCTCTTCGACAAAGCATAGGCTATATTAAAGGTAAACTGCTTGACATTAATAATTACGGAATCTTTAATTAAATTGTCATGCAGAATCATTGCACGAAAATTCTTGAAAGTTAACCCCATAATTCCCTTGCAATGATTCTGCATGATAATTTAATAAATGATTCCAATATTATTTATTTCAAACAATTTACCAAGAATATATCCAATGCTTTGTCGAAGAGAAAATTTTGATAATATATTTTGAAGGATTATGACTCAAAAACCGAAAAAAAAAAAACCAGTAAAATTGTCTAAAACTCCCCCTAAATGTAATGATACCTCTGCCCCCTTAAATGCCCAATGCAAGCTGCACAAAAAAAAAAGGGAATAGTTCCAATAGGTAGCTATAAAACATATGCCGTTCATACTGGCCAACGTAGTGACTGCAATTTGCTGTATTAAGGGCGCCGCCTACCAGCGACGGAGCAGAAAGGTCGACCTTGAAGCGCTGAACTAGCGTGCAAGCTTCCTGCCGAACGGTTTTTACTATGGGACAGTAAGCGGTGACCATATAATTTTATTGATGGAAAGTCTGCAACTAAGTTCAGTGCAGGTCACAATCTGAGTTTCACACACATCCGGTTAGTACATTTTGAAGTACGGAAGTCTGAAGAGGCCGTTTTTATCTATATTGGAGGGATTATAACAGTGTATTTAATGAGCGTGGCGTCTTAACAATGAGGTTCCGACCTTGTCTGAAGTTTGTATTCTTTTCGTACGTTGGCACAATGGGCACACGTAGTATAGTTTGGTAGAAAAAAAACCTGTTTACGAACACTCTGCAACGCATTTGAATCGTTGGGTAGGCGGCCGACTTAATATAGTGTTGTCACCGCTTTGAATGTTGTGCAATCAGAACACAACGTGCGTGATTGGAATGGGCGACTGTTGCTCGCTTAACACATGTATCATGACCTCAAAGCCCTCAACTGGGCCCTAATCTCCCCGCCAGCTACCAACATTAAGGTGACCGCCTGGTGGACGTATTTTGCACGTTATAAGCCTCGGAGAGCGCATCACGCCTCCCACTAGCCTCTAGGCGCAATTCACGAAATTGACGCGCAGTTTTCTTGCCGACAAGTCGCCTCTGCAATATATTTACATTATATTATTTAATATTTGCATTAAAGATGTATTGTAAACGCCTACGTACTTTGTAAGATTCTGCACCAAGACTTTCATATCTAAATAGGACCGCAAAGCACCCATTCTCGCCATTTTCGGCCGTTATACAATATGTTATAATGAGTAACAAAGCACCTAAAATCGGTACTCATGCGTTTATTGTTGTTTGATTGGTACTCCTAGGCAGGAATCTGGCATGCTGGATGAGCAGTTTTCATGTAACCTGGTAGCGTTCTAAGCTATACAAACTTCTCGTTGACCTGAGCATGGCGGCCACCTCATGATGCAGTGAAGCCTCACAAGGCTCAGAGAGGCGAGCAGACTCCGTTCGATAATATCTCACTTGACAAATACTCATTGCGCGACAGTTATGTCTGCTTACAAATGTAATTTTATGAACTTCACAGGTATGCGTGTCCATTTCATGTGCTTTACTGCTCTTTAAGGGCGCGGTCTATCGCAATTTATATCCCCGAGTTTTTATTTTTCATTTCTACAAGACATCTTATTTTCTTATTTTAGACACAAAATGTAACTACATTTCGCTCTTATGAAATTTTTTTATATCTCATAGTTTTCGCGTAGTGCTTGTTAAAGTCAAAATTTGCATGTTTCCGTTTTAAGGATTACACTAAAACTAAATGATATACCAAAAACAAAAATTCACAGTGGATAAAGACGTCGCAGGCTACACTGTCACGTGCATAAAAACAAAGAAAATTTTTTTATTTAAATAAAAATGCAAAAAATTCAGTATTCTTTTTAATGCAAAAAATTCAGTATTCTTTTTAATGCAAAAATACTCTATTAAGTGGTTTAACATAGTTAAACTTGTAGCCTACAACACCGTTATTCGCTGGTTTTTTTTTTTTTTTTTTTTTTTTTTTTTTTTTTTTTTTTTTTTTTTTTTTTTTTTTTTTTTTTTTTTTTTTTTTTTTTTTTTTTTTTTTTTTTTTTTTTTTTTTTTTTTTTTTTTTTTTTTTTTTTTTTTTTTTTTTTTTTTTTTTTTTTTTTTTTTTTTTCAGTTTGGTAAGTGAGTTGTTTTTATTGTCGGCCTTAAAACTGAAACATACAAATTTTTGGCTTTAACGAGCCATTACGCAAAAGCTATGCGAGATAAAAATTTTTTATATAAGAGCAAAATTTAGTCACATTTTGTTTCTTAAAAAAAAAAAGAAAAGAAAAATTATTGGTGGAAACATTAAAATAAAAACGAGGTGATGAAAATTGCGGTAGATTGCGCCCTTAAGGCTGCCGCCTGGTGAAGAGTGTGTTTGTGTGTGAGGCGAAAATCGATGAGGCGCTACGAGCGACGTCAGCCGGCACATGTATTGTGAAATCGCCTATACGGCCAAAGTCGTAAACGCGCGCGCAGTGTTCCCGCCGTAACGTTTTTAATGTGGGCCATAAAGCGTTAGCTATGACCCTATCATTTTATTGAACGCGTCACTGCACCAAAGTCCAATACTTGTAGACCTCAATTTAGAACAAATACATTTATCTTGAGAAACAACCGCGTGAAAAATCCATTTTTAGCCAAATTTGAGGGTTTTAAAATAATTCTTCCAATGTGCGTGATGTCTCTAAAGTGACATTTCAAGTAGTCTGGAGTGTGTTTTCTCTTCGTACATAAGCATTGTGGACGCACGTTGACTGGTCTCTGAGAAAAAAACAACTCCGAACACGCTGCACGCAGTCGAAGTGCCATCCAGGCTGCCGCCTTCAAACTTATATTTACGTGGCTGAAAAACGTGGAATTCTGTGTTCCATCGGTCCATTTACTTGGTTTGCAAGTAGCAGAGTACGATACTGGATATCACGAGGCTCGGTGTCATGATACCTACTGTACGGAACAAAGTTGGTTCACGGAAGGTGTAAAGCGAGGGTAGTCACAGTGTAACACGTTCAGTAAGAATAGAGCAGAGGTCGGTTGAACAGAGCACGTTTACTACGACGAATATGATAATGACCCTGTTCAAAATGAAAATAACTCAGTAGATCACGTTTCAGACTCACACGTACGAAAATATATTACCAGAATAACTCTCCATATAGATAGAAAGAGAATCTGTACTTGAATCCACTTTTTTAAAAGAAGGCCCTAATGTATTACAGTAAATAACTGAAATGTATTCCATTGAATTTCAATTGTGATTATTTCACCAAATGCGCTCTTTAAATATTTGAAACACTTTAAAGAGCCCTCTACGTACATTCTCTCTTAGATAAATCATCTACAGAATAATACGATAATTACCATATTTTACTAGCGAAACATAAACTATTCAAATACGTATACACAAAACAGATATATTTTAATTATTTCCATTTCGAGGAGGGCCATCAGTGTGATGTGCCCTGGTTTTCAGAGTGAGAGATTTTGGTCAGCGCTTAACATCGAGGTGTTAAGCAATGGTGACATGAGGTAAGTGTGGAGCAGTACCGGAATGAAAGGGCGGGGGAAACGGGAGATCTCCGAGAAATACCGCCGACCAACGGCATCTTCCGGTACGATACCCACATGCGAAAATCCGAGGACCGACCCCGCCGGGAATCGAACCCGGATCGCCTTGGTGGGAGGCGAATGGTTTGACATTTCAGCCACCGCAACCACCCTGGTTTTCCTATCAAATATTGCTATACTTTGGGTGCAACGAAAATATGCATCGCCATTGCGTCTGGATGCACTGCATTGGAATTGAATACGCACACACGTCCAACAGAAGATCCGTTTTGCTTGCTCTTCCCTTGCGCAGAATTGCGTCAGTGCAAATAGCAGGTGCTGAAATATAATTGTTCTCGTTCCCTAGATCTCAGTATGTGCAACTTTTATCGTGGAGGTATTTAAAGTATTGGCTGCATCGAGACGAAACTCGTACTTGGAATGACTTGAAGGAGGCCACTCATAGGAAGTTGTGGAGCTCATCTGTCGGGAGACTGGAACGAGTGTGGAGGAGCTTAGTAACCAGAATGGAAACTTGCCATCAGGTAAGACAGACGTCACTTCCAGATGTCTTTTCCTTCACTTGAACGTAATGGCATCCTCTTACCAACACTTTCACATACGTTCAACCAATGCATTTTGTGACTATCCTTTCTGCAACACTTTTCACAATGAATACGTTCCTCGTGGTCACCCTGTATTTTAATAGGCATACATAAGGTCTTTATTTAATGATGGCGTTACTATTGAATGTCTCAAAGAAGTACAGCGAGTCTGGAGCTTAAAAGTGGTTCTTTGCTCGGCACTGTTCGGGGAACTTCGCCAGTATTCGAACAGTGAACCCTCACACGCACCCATCTGCGCGGACAACTCCCCTCCTTTTCCCCGCCCCTTGTTCGTTTACATGCCAAAAAAATTGCCGTTCGCTTAGTAGAAGAACGATCTTGTTAGGTTCGGGTACTTCAACCTCAATTTATGTAGTCCTCGGACTTAACAACCCCGTCCTTTACTTCTAACGAACATAATTGTTTGGAATTTAAACATTAACGTAAACTAAACTAACTTAAGCTAATCTCAACTGTCATAGAGGACGGGAAAAGCAGGGGAGGGGTCTGCGCTGAACAGGGCGCATGAGGGGTGGTAGCTGGAATCCTAGCGAAGTTCCCCGACCATTGCCGAACAAAGAACCACATGTATGTCCCCGAGACTCAAGCGAGATGCATAGGTGTTAGAATGAGGCGTTATGTGTGTATTTTGTCGCCCTTACTGCCTCCACCCTTGTAGGCCTCGGACACGATGAAGCATGTTCAGCCACGTGGCGACCTTAAAACTAATTGTATAGCTAAGAAAGTTATATCACTAAATTAAATAACTGATGATAAAAGAAGACGTGCAAAATATACTCCAGTAGTTGGGAAGTAAGATATTAAAGACGACAAAACCAACAAATATCCTATTAATTTCAAGGGAACTTAGTTAAACGTTATTATATTGGATGTACGTAAGTAAAAATAACGGCAGACTAAATTCAATATTTCTGACTTCAAGCTAATCGCTGTTACTTTAAATTCAAGCTAAACTTCTGTTTCGACCTATTGGACATATGCTCTTTTTGTCAAATGTAATAAAAATAACTAAGTGCTCTCAAATCACGGCTACGTAAAATATTTTATTCCAGAAATCATATCAAAAGAACGGCGCCAAGCTTTACGCTGGTCAGACATTGATAAATAAAGTGCAGTCTAGCTAGACTGCTTCGCTAATGTGGAAATATCGGCGATAAGTGGCGTCGTAAATACACTGGCCAGCTACGTACAGCAGCTCTGCCCGTAGAAAGTAATTAACTTAACTGTTAGCTGATTAAAACTGCTGTCTACGTGATGCGACCCAGCCCCTTATTATCTACTTCCATCTTGATATCACGTGATCATCACCAGCTGTGTTATTAACTACATTCTGACCCGGCCCGTTACTGTGATTTTACTGTTGCCAATTACACAACTTCCTTATAAAGACAATTCATTCTTTCCGGCTGATCTTGATTTTTAACAAGAACTTCTGCAATATTTCTGGAATAACATATCATTAACATATTTTATTTTACTAGACCGCCACACACATCTTTATACTAGGTACCAAATATTTTGTCAGAAGCATAACTTAATTTTGTTACTGACAGTACAGTAAGTATTATAATGAGTCATTAGCAATATAATACATATGTGTGAATATATATATATATATATATATATATATATATATATATATATATATATATATATATAAATAATTAAATAATTTCATTTTGACAGTTGTGTTGTTGTGTTCACTTTAAAAACAGTTTCCATGTAATAACTGTTTTTTGACTCTGCCTCATTTGATTTGTGTAAAAGCGCACGGCTGAATATTTTAGGTACTATTTATTAGTTTTTTTAAACAGTTCTGAATATTACTATATGCACAAAATTACATGAAAAGACATTTAATTTTGATATAAATTTTCCGATTATCTTACTTTATTTCAGAAATCACTTGTGATAGAGGAACATATTGTTTTAACCATTAAAACGGATGTAAAAAAGGATGCCAAAACAACTGTAAAAAATTAAATTATTTCGTGAGACAGACAATATATGGCATTGTCAAATATCATGTCAATATTTGCGGGAAATAATCCTCACATTTAGAGGAACAAAAACTGTTTTCGCACTACAGTTCAGCATACATAACGTACGATTCATAGCGCGCGGGCAGCTGTTTATACAGTTAGTTATTTCTACTATAATGGGTTACTGACATAGCGGAGTAGTGTTCAATACACATGACTGCTGTAGTGACGCCCTACAGTTAACACGGTGTAGCACGCGATATGAACCATACATCATATACTAACACATTGTAGTGCAGAACGATGTGTTTTCGGACATATATCCATGGAACATGTTTTGTTCCTCTAGATATAAGGAATCTTTGAACAAACCAACCAGATGCCAACGCTAGGCAATTACAGTATGTTTTATCAATTAGTGCAAGCGCTGCCTTACTTGAGTATGCTAAATAAAATTTTATCGGTTAGTTAATTTATAGAATTCTATTGACTATTTGCAATTTACTTATCCAAACAAACACGAAATTAATGTTTAATATTAACGCAAAAATATACTCCAATAGCTACATAATTATTCGCTTTCCTAGGCCTCTGAGATAAACAGGCAACACTTGAGACCTTTAAAGTTGCATTTAACCTTATCCGGTAAATCAAGTATTGATGAGAACCACTTAGTTGTACTGATGCACTTAGAACCACGTCGCAAGATAATTTAGAACACGTTCCTTAGGCCCGGTTCACACTTGCGTTGAAATACGCGCGTTGCAGTGTAGAAGCGTGGCAATGGCACAAGACACACTTGCGTTGAAATGACGCGCGTTGGTCCGTCGCGCGTTGCAGTGTGCATGCGTGGCAATGGCACAAGACACACTTGCATTGAAACGACGCGCGTTGGTCCGTCGCGCGTTGCAGTGTGCATGCGTGGCAATGGCACAAGACACACTTGCATTGAAACGACGCGCGTTGGTCCGTCGCGCGTTGCAGTGTACATGCGTGGCAATGGCACAAGACACACTTGCGTTGAAATGACGCGCGTTGGTTCGTCGCGCGTTGCAGTGTACA